>JAZHYW010002575.1:0-233632 GCA_037355805.1 Ixodes ricinus
TTTTTCGTCGCTACTGGACACTGGGTCAAGCTCGTTTGTGGACCGTCCCGCCGCGGGTCCGGCGGAAACTTGCTTTCGACGAGTTGTGCCTTTTTCTGCAACACTAAGCCTTCATAAAAGTTTCCAAGTATTTACAACGGTACGGTTACACAGTGTTTTAGAAAAACGTCATCGGCGAATGACGACGAACGAGTAGAAAACGTATCTACAGCACCCTGCCGCCAGCCTCTGCAACGCTAGCAAAACCGTAAATGTCTACGCGCAAGATGGCCGTCCGGTGGCTTCCTCGCGCTGCAGTGAACAAGCGGGGAGGCGCGATCAGAGCTTTGGGCGCGATCAGACAGTCTGCGATCAGTGTCGCAGCTCCTAGGCAACGTGTTCTAGTAACGTTGGCTCCAGTCCTCACCGAGCTCCAAATTTGTAACAAAATGCGAGCGTTTTCTTCTCTCGCTGTGAAGAAACCGTGCGAGAACCCCAGACCGAAAAAGAAGCACAGTCTGAAGGCTAATCCCGATCCAAAAGCAATCCAAAGTCAACTTGTTAAAATGGCGGAAGACAGTCGTTCCTCGGATGCTCCAACAAAAGATGACATGTCCTTCCAGTCGGAGGGAAATAACAACGCAACAAAATCTTACAGTTCATCGGAAAGAAGCAGAAATCGAGAAAATTCTGACTCGATTATGGAGGAGCGCTAGAAATTGGAGAACACTACATGGTCCGTCGCTGCGACGAAACTTGGCGTGAGTTGGGATGGAGCCTTGTGTCAAGCAATCGTTGGATTCAACGATAGTTACCTTCACTGTTACTGCTGCTGTTCATTGACCTATCAAAACACTTCTTTGTATCTGACAATTTGATCTTTTCAGACCCCGCGGAAATTATTCAAGTTCGGCCCTGCGACCAAGATGTCGGAAAATGGGAGTACTACGTTCATTACGAGGGCTGTAAGTTTTCCGTTTCTGGTTTGTTTCCACGTATTTTTATGGGTATGATGTAGCAATTTATGAGAATTGTGTACAGTAGAGGACACGAATTAAAAGTCATAAGTTAGACGGAAACTCACATAAACCGCAGTCGCCGGATCTCTATGACGTAACGGTGCGTGCCCGTGCAGCAACTTGTTCGATAGTTATTAAAGTGATGGTTGAGCAATATACTGCCAGTGTGTAGGCCAGATTGTCTTCTACCAAGCCCTCTAAACTTAAGGGCGCGAAAAGTGTTTCAGTAAAATTGTGATTAGTTAAATTTTGAGTCAACTTCTCTTAACTTCCTTTAAAAGCCCCGAACACCCAGAATGAGACCCACGTACTTCACAAAATAACCCTCACCCCGCAAAAAAACCAAAAAAACACGACATTTTTTAGAATAATATTAACGTCGCGAGACACATTTCGAGCGATCCGTCGCAGTACTCAAAATGAGTCTCGCACCCCAAGTGTTGTAAGCATTTTTTTTTTTTTACCCCTTAAAATTTTATATTTTCGCTATGTGTTCTTTTTAGGCACCACACTTTTACTTTCTTTTTAGCTTCAGTGATAATTTTTGCATCTTGCAGACAACCGTCGCCATGGACGAGTGGGTGGACAGAGACCGCTTCAACCTGTCTTCGTCGCAAAAGGAGGAAATGAAGAACCCGATGACGCAGGGTGACTGCATCGAGCAGTCCGATAGGAAGATCACGAGGAACCAGAAGAGGCGCCACGACGAGATCAACCACATCCAGAAGGTGCGGGCACCTCTTTTTCTGCAGGTTGTCGTTTGTTTATCAACGACAGCATTCGTCGTCATCGCCGTTTATCGAACCTTGGGTGTAATGCCCAAGTGGGCATTACGCAAGGGAGGAGGAAATTTGTCCATCATTACAGTCATGTCTCGCGAATACGGACCCCGCTAATGTGGGTACCATACTACCGTAGAGTACCGCGCATCCACCCATTCCACACTAAGCACCCATTGCCAAATTTGTAAGATCTGAGGAAATATGCACAGTACATCTATATGTAAAATTGATGACTGGACAAGTACCCAACTTTCATTTCTTCTTAGATTATCTCTAAATCTTGAGTGGGCGCTTGCCCATATCTTTTTGGTATATAGATAAAGTTTTGAGGGACAAACAGGGCAAACACATATATTTTTGTCTCATTATTATAGAGTTGGCATATGAACAATTTTGGTGGGAATCGAGGTGTCCATTGAGACATTACTACGTGAAAGCAAACTTGTTAACGCTGAAGCTTGGGCTATAAATGCGTTATAAACATGGTATATGTATTCGCTACCATGGGGTGGTGTATTCGTGAGACCCAATTTATCCCAATATTTTTCAAGTTGCTATGTTCACGGAAATTAGGCCCTCGTGAGAATTAGGTCGTATACAGTATCTGTCTCTTGTCACCTTTTAATAATCATAATTTGTAAACTATGGCCCTTTAAACTGTTATCCTGGTGCAGCACTCAGTGTCGGTTTCTTAGTAGAGCAATAAGGAAGGTACAATATACTTTAAATTACATACAGTATACTCTCAAGGGTTTCATTTTTGCTCGCTCAGTATTTTGTAAATTTTGGTGAGTGTCAATTTCAAAACTATCTTGCAGTCACGAAATTTCGAGAATTGGAGTGATACGCTATAGAATCATGGCCATGGGGCGGTATATCTGCAAGATAAAATTTTCACAACATTTTTTTAAGTCGTAAAAGTTGTGAACATTAAGTTGTTTACAGTAATTTGTTTGGTAAACTTTCTTCTTGGATCATTGACATGTTGGTTTCTAAAAGCCTCCAATATTCCTCATTCTGTGTGCCGAACAGACGTACGCCGAAATGGACCCCACAACAGCAGCATTGGAGAAGGAGCACGAAGCTGTGAGTACCGAACCTCCACTTTTGCCTAGCCTCTTACGGCTTTTAACCAGGTACAAAGCAGTTATGAGCCAACCGGACTAAAACTGTTTTACAGCTACGGCTGTCAGTCGGAGCTTCCCGGGGAATTGCGTGGTCGTCCTTCGCGAAATCTGCAGGTGTCTCGAGAATGCATGTGCAGCGAAGAGCATGCGTCAAAAAGGAACGAGCATGTGCTGAAGTCCAGGCGTTCGTAAAAGGCACCCTGCAGTTTTTACTGTGACAGTAGCTCCGTTCGATTTATTTGCACCTCCTGGACCGGTGCAGGAAAGTGTGGGGCCGTGCACTTCCGGTCGTATTTCTATACACATACCAGAAGTACACTGCCATACACATTTCTGCACTGGTGCAAGAGGAGCAGGGAAATCAAACGAACTCAGTGGCTGTAACCGACACCCTGCTGTGCCGGCGCATGCGCACGACCATCCGAGCAGACAAGCTTGCATGCCGTACAGCTAGACGTTGTAGGAAATCGCGTACCGCTGCCAGTATGCCAGATCCCGCGTGGTCCGTCAAACAACCCGAGTCCAACCTGGTTCTTTCACGGGAGCGGGATTCCGCTCCCTTTTATTGATTCAGAAAACACAATGCTCAAAACACTCAAACTAAACTACAAATACACGCAACATTACACACATATTTACACTTGCACATTAAGCCAAGGCTAAACACAAAGAAGGCCCCCAGGCCTCGTGTCCCGCGATTACCCGAGATCCAGTCGCACACACTTGCCTGTTCTCGGTACCGCCTGGAGTCCTCAGAGGCTGTTCGCCCCCCGGTCCATCGTCTATATCTCGATGGCGAGGAGGTTTCTCCTTGCCCGCCCTGGGGCGCCTGCAGCGCCATCCAGTGACTAGGAGAGAAAGCGGCACGTCGGGAGCCGACTCGAGATCCCGATTGATGACGCGGCGACACGACCATGTGATCGTGTCCGAAGTGAGGCAACTGCATAGCCGCCTGCGCGGCAACGATGCCAGAGTGGTTTGATGGGCGCCCTCGTGAATACACGGTGCGCCATAACATAACTTCAGTTACAGCGGGCCGAAGAGGCTCGTCGTAGACGGGCTACGGATCAGACGAGGGCGTGGAACTGAGAGCGGAAGTAAATTGGCGTGAAGATCCTTGGGATCGTGCTCGAGAGAAGGTGCAGAAACGACAATGACGCTGCAACGACGGCGAATTACGCATGCGCTGAGCTGCTGTCACTGTGACGCACGTTGCACAATGACATAACTGTGCTCGGATTCTTTATGAAACAAATTACATTGCGGCATTTTTTGCGGCATCGCAAACATATCTTTAGACCCGCTCGTGATGAAAACGTGAAGCAACGACATAATTTTATTTACAGGCTAATTGGGAAGAAAAAAGAGGTACAGGGTTCAGTACAGGTCCTTGAAATCCTAGAATTCAGTGAAATATTTTCAAGGGACCTTGCATCTCTTTGAAATTTGCAATGCTCCTTGTATTCCTTGGAAATTGAGAATTGAACATGTTTCTTTTGCAAATCATAGCAGTTTTAGAAGTTTTCTCACAGAAGGTGTACGCGGAAGCATGGACCCGGGCGCAAGATCAAATAACATTACCAAAAAATAAAACAATAAAGCGGGGCATTTTTTTTTAAACTTTGATTTACATGAAAGGGGATACTCTCCGCTTCTCTTGACTCATACAAGCCGCAGTGATGAGTGTAGTGGGGCAATGATATTGTGGGGGAAAAGCGCTCGCCCGGGTGCCTTGGCAACCGACATGGTAGCATACTTTTATTTTTCGCCGGAAAAATGTGAATTTTTTTTTCCGTAAATGTGCCTGCTCCATGCGCAAAAAAACACAGTTTTTGTCGTGAAGCTGCCATCACTCGCGTGAATCGTCCTCATGATTGCGTCATGCGACATCCGCCCGTTCTAAAGGGCGCTTCAATCTAGTATAACCCAAGACGTTCCATGTCATCACCACTTTTGCTTTTTGTTGCCCTGAATTTTGTCTTCTGACACCCTTGAAGTCCTTGAAAGGACCTTGAATTTTGCATCAAAAATTCTGTACGAACCCGAGAGGTAGTTTCTCATGCAAATTTGTAGTCACATGCAAATAGTGGATTTTGAGTTTGAAGCGAACCAAAGCGAATAGTGGTTTTGGCTGAATATTTTCTAATTGAATATAGAATAGTTTCTCCAAGCCTTTCACTACTGTTGCACCATGCTCAAACGAAAACTTAGCTAAACTCGTGAAGGTTGTTCCCAAGCTTACTCATTTGTCCATTTATAAGCTAATTTTATTCTAACTATATTTAGACACTGTGACCACAGAAAGTGTAACGCCTTGGGATGGCAAGTATACAACAGATTTGACATAAAATGAAACTTGTAGAGATGCCCAGCTATACCTAATTGAGTGGATTTACAAACCTTACTATATGCAAATATTCTTTCTTCAATCTCGAATTCGAAAAAGAAAATGATCACAAATGATGAACGCGGGTTGTCAGGACATCTCTACCTAGCGTGACAGCCACAGTTTATTTTTTCAATATTTTATTGCAATGTAGATATCAACATTCACAGAGTTTGAGTCTCTCTTTAAATGCACTAAGCACGCACGTGTACCATCCTGCTTTGAAAGTGGCTTTTCTCCCAAGCACGCAGTTGCGTTTATACTTTTCCAAGCGTTGATCACGGCAGGTTACCCCGTTAAGTGCGCGTCATACCGAGCAGTGGTGCGCTGCGGAGAAGCAGCACCGGCAGAGCTCGCTTTTACGGGTGTTGCTTCTCCACAGTGCACCCATGCTCGGTAAGAAGCGCACTCAACGGGGCAACTCTTCGAAAAATGTGAATATTGCAGTTCATCTCGAAGCTGAACATCGAATAGTGTATTATTTCAAAACTACTATTCGAAATTTGGAATATTTTCGCAACACTACTAGTAACTTGTATTTTTTATAAAAAACCTTTTTCTTTCTTTCTTGAATTTTGTGAAATTTGTTTTTGAAATAAGATTAAAACCTATATTTCAAGTTTTTTTTTTTTTAATTTATTATTCAAGAGTTTGTAAAAGAATCATACAGGTGTATTTTATTTAGTTTGGTTGTTACTGTGCTTATTTAAGTAAGGGTTTTACTGTTTATGAGCAAGGCCTGTCGTTCCACTTTCTCGGGGAGCATGCTGATGGCCAATCACCGCAATTGACAACAAGATTCCAGCAATTGACGGGACAAAGATAAACGTGTTCACATGAAAATACTCTCTGCGCGGATGGCATTTTTACGAAGAATCATGTTCTCGACTTTGTTATTTGTTACGTTTCTGATGCGGAAAAAGATGATTGAC
Source organism: Ixodes ricinus (assembly GCA_037355805.1). NCBI lineage: Eukaryota > Metazoa > Arthropoda > Arachnida > Ixodida > Ixodidae > Ixodes > Ixodes ricinus. The sequence goes on from JAZHYW010002575.1 coordinate 6,226, forward strand.
TTTGTGCATGTTTTGTGGGCAAGCAGATGCAAGGGCCTTGTTCATATGTAGTGCATCTACTACTCAAGTAAATATGGCATGACAAAATGCTGTATGAGGGGGAGGGGGGAGGGGAGGCTCCAGCGAAACGGAAGATTCCGGGGAAAGCCCAGGCCCCATGCCCCCCCCTCCCCCTGGCTATGTGCCTGATACTGAGGTGAAATAGCTCAAACACAAAGATAGGAAGAAGGACAGGGCAGAGCGCTAACTCGTAACTAGTAATTTTACTACAAGCAAAGAAGGAAAAGAAGAAAACATTGCATTCCACACCTTCGATTTCCTGAAGTTGAAAATGGGGCCCCCTCCCGTGCAAAGGTGATCAGTCATCAAAATTCCTAGTTGCAAGTTAGCACTGTGTCCTGTCCCGTTCTTTTCCTATCTTTGTGTTTGCGCTATTTTACCTCAGTATGCACCTCAATTCTTCATTGATTTAGCTCATAGAAAACTCCCTGTTTTTGACTGGATCCAATTTATCTCAGCTTCATTCAGGAACAGCCTGATTGAGAGTTTTCCTTATGTATGGTTAGACAACGACCCTTGCGTTAGTGGAGTTGCATGAGCCCCTTCAACTGTATTTACTTCTTCTCACCACTCTTGTAATCCTGCTTTGGAATCAGAATTTGGTGTCTGTGTGATGAACGATTGAAATCTTTGATTTGTGGGGTCTGTTGGCTTCTGGCAGATAACGAAGGTGAAGTACGTCGACCGTATCCAGTTTGGCAAGTACGAGATCGACGCCTGGTACTTCTCCCCATTTCCCGAGGAGTATGGCAAGGTGCCCAAGCTTTGGATGTGCGAGTACTGCCTCAAGTACATGAAACTCGAGAAGACCTACCGCTACCACATGGTGAGCAGGCGCCCCTTGTCTTTGTTTCCGGCTTGGAGTCGTCGGCTCTGTGCCGTATTTACTTGTCGAAAAATTCCCGATTCCTTGCCATGTTCTAGGGGTGAACTGTGGTGACAGCATGATTTCACCATGTTGACATGGTGAAATCATCATGTCACGTGAAGAAATTTTCTTGACAAATTTAGCAGAGAAATTTTTGCGCTAAATCTATTGGGGGACCTTGTGAAGTCACGTGACTATGTGAGGTCACACTGTCACGTGATCATACCTCGGCAAACCTCACTCATGAGGGCCCTCACTCACCCTCATATTCACAGGTGAGGTGAGGGTGAGTGAGTTTCTGAACCAGGAAAATTTATGAGTGTGAAGGCTCGTTCACACACGTCGGTTGCATGCGACTGCGTCCGTTGCAACCGGAGCGACCGGAACGACCGCTCTGCGCCGCGCGTACACACACCTGCAACCAGTGCAACAAGCGCAGCGGGTCGTCAGCACGGCGACCGCTTCTACGCCGCCGTCAGCTGTTTCAGCGGCGCCTCTAAAAGGGGACGCACTGCCACTCAATGCCGTAACAGAATATAGACAGACAGTTTTCTATAGCCTAAAGCTTTATTATTTTTTTTTTTCATGATAAACTTGCAGAGTACTGTGGACAAAAAAAAGAAAAGAAAACGATGCAGTACGCGGTCTTGGACGATCAAGACTCTAATACACGACTTCGCCAATAGTACAAATCTCGCCACACGCCTTTTCTACGATTATAATAGACGATGTAATCTTAGCAGCGATATAGCAACGTAAAAATATGATTTCGTGATCAGACAGACGTTGCGAGCGTTCAGGATTGCTAACATTAATCACTTTTCTCCGGTGATGAAAACGCGTGAAAATTCGCATCCTTTATACGGTACGCGCCAGTAATACCTTGAACTTGAGCACAGGCATGAAATGCGCCAAATAAGAAATCCGGGCGATGTTCGAGGACACAATTGCTTAGAAAGCACCACTGTAGTCGAAGTAAACAAACACGACGGCACGGGCGTTTCTGCTGTCTTGAGTGTGCCGCCACGACATTGCCGCACGAGTAGGTGGATCTTCCCTTCTAGTACGTGCTGGGTTATCATAGCGACACACGACGAAAATTCACAGTCAAGGGTAGCGCTTTTACGCGGAACGATGAGCTTTCACCACGCCGTCCACGTCGACGGTCACCACCGACGCCATGTTCGCAGATAGAAGGAGCCGGCCCGCGACCGGCATGCAACGCGCGCGACCAGTTCTCCTCGACCTGTGATTGGTCTGTCGTTGCGGTTGTTTCGGTTGTTTCCAACGCAGCGGGGAAAGTTGGGCTCGCTCCAACTCCTTGCGTCGTGAACAACACGTGCGTGCGTCCCTCCGTCGCTATGGCAACTGACGGTTGGAGACCCTTGCAACGGTCGTTTCGGTTGTTCCAGTCGTTGCGGTCGCTACGGACGCATGTGTGTGAACGGGCCGTGAGGGCGAGTGAGGGCCTTGAGGGCTGTGAGGACCGTGAGTGCTTGAGGGCCGTGAGTGCGTGAGGGTGTGAGGGCCATGAGTGCGTGAGGGCAATGAGTGGCGTGAGGGCCATGAGTGCATGAGGGATATGAGGGCCGTGAGGTCATGATGGGTGTGAGTGCCATGAGCGCGTGAGGGCGATGAGTGTGTGAGTGGCATGAGTGCGTGAGGGCGGTGAGTGTGTGAGGGGTGTGAGCGCCATGAGTGCGTGAGGGCAGTGAGTGCGTCGCCCCTTCAGATGGGGCAACTTTCACAGCAATTTTGGTGTTGCTGGCGGGTTGTTCCCTAGCTTTGCCTAGATCGACACGAATTGCTGAGATCGGGTCCGGCTCGAAACAAGCGAGCAACTCGGAGCAATCAGAAGACTTTTGAAGCGGCTGCATCCAATCAGGGACGCAATATTTTCACGTGATACCTTGTGCCGGTGATGATGACAACAAAAGACTTGGTTCTGGTTTGAAATTGATCGTTTTTGGAAATCAACTGTTTCAGAAAGATGCATTAGTATTGCATCTTTCATCTTGCATCTGCACGAATACACGCTTATAGTGCGTAATTGTGTGTCTAAATAGTGCAAGAAAAATGAAATTTCATGATGATGATTGCAACCTGCAGCTATTGGTTGTTCCGTGTGAACGCGGGCGGCCCGTGTTGCTGGCGTTGCGACGTCAAGTTTCTGGGCGAAATCGCCCCATTTCAAGCGGACCTGAGTGGCTTGAGGGCCATGAGTGCGTAAGGGGCGTGAGGGGTATGAGGGTGGTGAGGGGCGTGAGGGCCATGAGTGAGTGAGGGGCATGAGGGCCATGAGTGAGTGAGGGGCGTGAGAGCGGTGAGTGGCGTGAGGGCCATGAGTGCGTGAGGGGCGTGAGGGCCATGAGTGAGTGAGGGCGGTGAGTGCGTGAGGGACGTGAGGGCCATGAGTGCGTGAGAGCCATAAGGTTCAGTGAGTGTGAGTGAAGGGCTGAAGGTGAGTGCGACTGTAAGGATGAGGGTGAGTGAGGGGCTGGAGGTGAGTGTAGCTGTGAGGGTGAGTGAGGGGCTTAGGTGAATGTGGCTGTGAGGGTGAAGGTAAGTGAGGGCGACCTAAAATGCCGACCTCTGCACGTGATACTGTGGTTCCCCTTTAAATTTAGTGGGCCCCGACTTTAAACACACTCTGGTATCTGCTGTGAAACCTCGCCAATAATGGCTGCTGCCATAAAATTTGCAAACTGTTCACGAACAATGTCTTAAGAGTGAATTTCCATCATTATATCCATGGAGTAAACATAGATATGGGAGGCCTAGAGAGTGCTTCTTTTTTTTGCAAAAATGGAATTTCGGCACAATGCTAGATGTGTAGAGTGTCGACATCGAAGCATATACATGGAATTTTTATGTGAGTTATGCTGTCCAGCGTCATCCTTTGCAAAGTTGAAAAGTAGATGCATGAACTTTGCTCTTAAAAAATGGTAAGCTTATTTGCATAAATGCAGCATGTCCACGTGTAGGCAATGTTCTTTGTTTTCGGGTAAATTTCAGATATTCCCAACCCTTGCCTGCTTCCTTAAAGCCTATAGATTAAACTCACTTTTTTTTATTGCAAATGCAGGAAATTGTTAACCTATGAAGCTCGTCTTTTTTATACCCTATTTTGGTATACAAAGATTTACCCTGGTAGTTTTGTAAATAATGATGACTGTAGTGACCAATTATTAGAGAAAGCAAACCGCCTAAACATTTTTTTAAATTAAAAATATAAATTTTCAACGCAGAATGTGTTTATGGGTTTGATTTTACGAAAAAGTGTAACGCTCGAGTGCGAAAAAAGCGTTACACTCAGGCAAAAGCAACATAAAGGATACATAGCTTGTACCAGGCATTGGATAAGCATCCAAAGCATATAGAAGGCATAATTGGTCACGTAATAACCCCTACATGATAAGTACTAGAAACACACAATCGAAACCAGAAAAATTCACCAAGGAGCTCAGCTGGAATCGAACCCCGGCCCATGGGATCCACAGTCCGACATCATTGCTGGGCGCCACAAGTAGCTTTTTCTTCTTTATTTTCGGCGCCAGGAGCAGGAGATTAACGACAGTACAAGCAACTGAACTAAGTATGACTTGCAGCCGACGGTCACCTACAGACACTGTAGCACAGACGACCGTCTCGCGTCACGTCATAGTTGGTCGAGCATACTTTGTCCTCGGGCAATCATCAGAGGCGAGTTACACTTAGCATGCTTAGCCCAGTTTACTTAGTGTGCAAGGCTACAGGCATTGGCAAGTTATACTTAATTTAGTGTACTTATTCTGCAGGCAACCATTGGCAATGATTCATACTCAGTCCAGGGTACTTACGTAGTCCGCAGGCAACCATTGGAGGCAAGTTATACTTAGTCCAGCATACTTAATCCGCAGGCAATCGTCGGTGGCGAGTCATAGATAATATAGTAAGGGTGCAGGCAAACTGGTGAATGTTAACCATGTTGAATAAACCTGAGACTAGTGCAGAAATGAACATATAAGTCGAAGGAACAGAAAAGGACGACGTTCCTTCGACTCAAATGTTAATTTCTGCCCCAGTCTCAGTTTTATTCAACATTGCGAGTTATACTTAGTCCAAACATTACTATGCTTAAATCCAATCACAGCCGACGCCACGATTCGTCGGAGCGATTCAAACGGTGCAAAGAGTATGTAGAGACTCAAAAGCTATGTTATTTATTTACAATATTTACACTGGACAAAATTGGTTGTCGCGGTGCGGCGCAATCGAATTGCCGTATCTCTGTGCGTGGGTCCGTAAGGCTCGCTTATCGCTCCTCTTGTAGCACTGCTTCTTTCTCGTCTCCTCTTCATGTAGCTGGTCGCTATAAGTGCGTTGCAACGGCGGTCGTTTTATTTGTGGGTTTGTGATCGCCAACTAAACTAATGACGCAAGAAAAAAATGCCGGATCGTGGCGCCCCAATTGTACGCGATTCGTTTGGTTGGGGACAGCAAACATACAAAAGACAACGAGCGCCGTGATGATGCACTTTTGGCATTGCTCGATTGGCTCCGTCGAATCGCAGCGTCGGTTGTGGTCGAACCTAAAGTGAAACCGAGTATAGACCGCAGGCGGCTGTCGGCGGGGCACGCAGTGGGTTCCAGACAAAGCGTAGCTCCCCACGGGGACTCACGACACCACGGGGCGAAGCATAACGTACCGAGGAATAGAGCAGCGGGCGCACGACGTCAGCAGTTTAGACAAGAGTCAATTGATGGAGTAAAGGCCACGACAAACCTCCCCTCGCGATTACTTCGGGGCTCTTAGTGCACTGAAGTGTACTAAGAGCACTTCAGTTACAACGGTCCTTACAGTCCTAGAGCAGTAAGAATTCAAGGCCCTACATACACCCACTGAAGAAGGAGAACCCATAGAAAACTTCAGATTCAAACATGCTTGTGACACGCTCTACTCCCGAAGAAATTTAAACTTGTCTCGATCATTCTGAAAAACCCGGAGATCTCGAGAGTGTCGTGTGTGCAGCGCATCCGAAACCACTCCCCGCGACCAAGCATTTCCAGTCGCAATGCGTGCATAATACACAGACGACACATTCTGTGCCTCCCGTCGTTTATCGGAATGACTGAGGCAAGTTAACTTTGTTTCTGCAAATAATATTTACGGGTTGTGAAGTACCTTAATTACCTCCCAAAATAAAAATAAAATGACTAATAAATTTTTTAATTCTAAAATTTATAGTGCAAAAACCTAATTTATCTCTAGATAGAGTTTGAAAACTCTTGGAAATCCACCGTGAGCCATATATATGAAAGTTCCTTTGCACCAATATGCTTGATTTGGAAAAACCAAACGCGTGAATTGTACAAAATACTGAGCGAACTCTAGTAATCATAATCAATTTTTTTCAGGCTTAAAAACATATTGACACCTCTTGATGTACATATATAAATTAGTGCTATGTTCACTGTTATGCTCTCTCTCGGCATTTACTTGTTTCAGAAAAGTGCAACTACAGGGTGTCCCTGAAAAAAAATTACAGGGTTTTTTCACCACAAAAATAAACTCTGCATTGCTGAATGTTCATTCTCTGCCCGAAAGTAGTGCTAGAGATCCGAACCAAATGCGAAATTTCAGCGCGAATAAATTTTTACAACGCGATAGCGTTAAAAAAGCTTGTGTCGCAAAAAAGCCGGCGTCGGTGACGTGACAGGAAAATCCTGATTGGTCGATAGGCTCATGACATCACAGGCACATTACCTTACGCAGGAATTTCAAACAACCCACAATCAGGCACGTAGCCAGGATTTTGCTTCGGGGGGGGGGGGGGGGGCGTGCGCCCATGACAAAATGCTGTATGAGGGGAGGGGGAGAGGAGGCCCCAGCAAAATGGAAGATTTCGGGGGGGGGGGGGGGGGGCCTCTCCTCCATGGGGGGGTCCCCATGGGCCTCCCTCCTGGATACGTGCCTGCCCACAATGCTCACATGAAATGTGACATCACACGTGGAATGACAGTGATTAAAACGTGATATGTACGTGATGCGAATTAAAGGTCACCGCATGTCTCAAATGATTTCACTTTATAAAGTAATTCATTTGCCTTAAAGAAAAATTTGAAGACTTTTAGGCAAGATTTAAACCCACGACCCTTCGGTTGCTAGGCAGACATGCTAACGACTAGGCCACCCAAGGCACGCTTGCACGGCGAATGAGAAGGCGATGCAAACGGGGCCTGAAAACGCTATCGCTTTCCACTCTTTTATTCAAAAGTTACAAGTGATTTTATGAAAATGTCAATGGGAAAATAGTGGCCGACAGAGCTCTCGAATACTTGGAGCTCTGTGGCGCTAGAAACTGAAGACGGGCGAAAACGGGCCCCATTTATTTTCCCATTGAAATTTTCAGAAACTCATTTATAACTTGAATAAAATATTGGTCTGTGCTGAAACTTTCGGATCTGGTTCGGACGTCAAGCACTACGTTTCGGTGGAGAATGAGCATTCGGCGATCGATAGTTAATTTTTGCGATAAAAAATACCTTGTAAATTTTTTTTGGGACACCTTGTACTTGTTGTATTTAACGAGTGCTGATCAGAAGGCTCCTAACACAGCTCTCAAATTTAAGTGTGAAGCAATACTTATTCTGGGGGCATACATGAAGTACTGTGGATGATCTATGCAGGATATTTTTATTCTCAATGGAAGTTTTCCGGAGTAAAATGCTTGTAACAGCAATGCACTCTATACAGTCATGTCTCGTTAATATGGACCCCGTCAATATGGATACCCCGCTATATGGACACCATTTTCGGGGACAAACTTGGAAAATACATGCTTTTTTGTCTCGTTATTATGGACAACTCGCATTATGGACGATTTGTGGGGGCGACGGAGGTGTCCATATTAACGAGACAGCACTGTGTATTGGGACGTAACACTCCTATCCTTGAAACTGCTCATGTGCAGCATCGGGCGTTTTGTTTGGGAAACTTCCCAAGAACTTTTGCTATGGCGAATGGTGACAAATAACTCGGTTAAAAGTTGAAACCAAAATAGCAAAGCTAGACCCGGCATTAACTAGCTAAGCCCAAGCTAAAAGCAGCTAAATTGGGTGCCATAAAAACAGAGTTCAGATAAGGCCTGTCATCTCCGTCCTGCAGCCTTCTTTTGGTTGACCGTATTGCAATGACCTGTTGCACGTCAGTTCCCGCTTGTGGTTTGGGATGTTTCTGGTTGAGTATCTGACGCGGCATATTTTCCAAACTGCACCTTTCAGAGCGAGTGCACATGGAGACAGCCTCCTGGGAAGGAGATCTACAGGAGAGGGACCGTCTCGCTTTGGGAGGTTGACGGCCGGGAACACAAGGTATGAATGCTGTTCTCCAAAGGGGAGCACTTCAAAATCTTGTGTGGAGGCACTCCCCCCCCCTCCCTCCCCTCCCTCCCCTCCTCTCACCGTCACTAGTGTTGAGTACATAGTTATCATTAGAGATGCTGCAAACCTTTCTCAAACAAAAGGTTAAAAAAAAAAAGCTTTTGAATCATAGCTTGTTATACTTCAGATTTTTTGTGCTGAGAAATTAGAAAATTTTCAAACTTTCTAATTTCCTGCAAATTTTAGCAATTTTTTAACTTTTTTAACTTGTTGAATTTGGGATTTTCGCTGCATCTCTCGTTCTCGACTAAGCAGGCAAGTGTTATGTGAATCTTTTTCTAAGGGGTGCAAAATTAAATGTTGCAGCTGCCAGCGTCGATTTGGGTGGGTTCAGTACCGAAGTGTACTTCCATGGGTCGCGACGGCAGTATTATGCTGTTGGTCTGGTGGTGCGGTACCGCTGGCACTTTTGGCTGCCATCAATATCATGGCGAATGTGGCTTAATGGGCTTCATAACAATGAAAGCCTGATTTGTGTACAAGAAGAAAAAACATTTGCAAATAGGGATGCAACGCATCGAGCTTCGGAAATGTACAGTTGAAAAGTGTGTGTGTTAGTAGTTGCCCAGCCACGAGTCATTTCTTTTGCTTTTTATCTAGCGCTAAATTGTTTGCTGTGAAAGCGAGACTAACTGTCCTCGGCCTTACTACGAGCGTGTAGTGCGCGCGAATGATTGCAAGTAAGCAGTTGCGCAGCACCGTCTACCCAGTGCTCCTGCTACAGCAGTAAAACACTATCGAGTCTAATAGAAGGCTATCCTCGTCATTGGTTTGGTACAGTATGGCCGGCGCTTTTCAACCGCAAGTGTCCAACCCTAAGTGTGTACTCTGAGGTGCCAAAGCGACACATTGCGCGCCATTTCTCACTAGGCTGGATTGTTGCACGGATGATGCTAGGGGTCGTACGTTTGAAGTTCGGCAGTAGCTCGTGGCACCCGCCTTAGCCCCCACTGCCGTTCCCCTTGTGGCCAGATCTACTGCCAGAACCTGTGCCTGCTGGCCAAGCTGTTCCTGGACCACAAGACGCTGTACTTCGACGTGGAGCCCTTCCTGCTGTATGTGTTGTGTGAGGTGGACAAGCAGGGCTCCCACCTGGTGGGCTATTTCTCCAAAGAGAAGGACTCCCCGGATGGGAACAACGTCGCCTGCATCCTCACCCTGCCCCCGTACCAGCGCAAGGGCTACGGCAAGTTCCTCATCGCCTTCAGTGAGCCCCTCCACTTGCTATGATCTATTATTTATTTATTAGCTATACATACTGCGACTTAATTTGAGTTCAGTGCAGGAGTGGGAAGGCACCAGCACACAGTATTGGTGGACAAGCAAAGAAACAAGAACGTCCTAGAAAATAACGATTCGAAACAATTGCGCGTTAAGAAAAAGGGAGGTGCATAATTGCCGGAATAAAGTCCTTCTGAGCAAGCGTGTGTGTGGGCCCATTGAAGTTATTCCGCAACTCAACCACGGGTGGCGAGAAAGAATATTTAAAACAACTGGTACTGATGTGACTGAAATGGCACAATGTTTAAATTATTAAATTGTTCAGTGCATGAGATATCAGAGAGAGGAGCAGTTCTTAGAATATTCGGCTGTCGAAGGAAGAAGCAACGCTTCTTGGGTTTGAAACATGTATGTTTTGATAAGATAGCTAATATCTAATCTAAAATGCACCTACACGCCAAGCGACTTTGTTTACCAACACGGCCGGAAGGCCGTGCATGCGCGGTAGCTATGTGGGCAAAAGCAGCCCGGCTCTCCGTGTTTTCGCCATTGCGTTCTATGGCGTGCGCTCGTTGTTTTCGACACAGTAACGGGTAACATACCTTTGTTACTATTTCAAGTAACGTAGTTACATTACTCGTTACTACTTCCCAAGTCTTAAAGAAATTACACTTAAATTTTTCCCGTGTTTTAGGTGTCAAGCCATGTTTTTCTTTGCGTTTTTTCTCGTGAGTATTTAGGTGAAACCTTAAAAAGAGATAAAGTAATTATGTTCAGTTTCTGCATGAACATAATGTTTCTTGATATATGACCTGTATCGTCAAAACCGTAAAATGTGTTAAATCATAATTAAAAAAAGTAACGCAGAAGTAACGTGCGTTACTTTTTATCGGTAGCAGTAACGGGTTCCTTTTATTTTTAGGCAACGTAGTTCGGTAGCGCGTACCTCTTATTTGCAAGTAACGAGTAACGTATTTCATTACTTTTGTTCGGTAACGCCTACAACACTGCCATTCTGTCGCCGATCCCCTTCTGCTGGCTAGCACGGGCGTAGCGAGCCTCCGACGAGCGCTTGACCGATGCTTTGTGCGCGAACACCATGGGAATAAAATCCCGGTGGTCTCGATCCGACGACGGTTTCTCTGCACATAAGCAAGCCTCGGGACGGAGATTGAAATGGAAGCCGCACTTGCCTTCAAGAAAGTGTTTGCCGCACAAACAGTCGTTTGCGCGAGGTGACCATTCTTTTCGATCCACAGATATTATCCACCTTCTATGCCTTTCAGAGTCTGCCGGGAACTTGTGGAAACTCACTCCGCTACCTTTCTTGTACATTTCGGTGCAATTAACGGCAACACAGCTTTGCGGCATGCTGAAATACTATGACGCCCATGCGAAACGTGCGCGCTTTTGCCCACACCCCCCCGGCTCCGTCGCGATCGCTGCGCCGCCGCAGCTCTGTGACGTCAAGCCCGCGTGTCGGTCTATATCTTATTCCTCCACATAGAAAGGGAAAATAGTAACGCTCTGCAAGGAGCCAAACCTTTGTTACCGCAGTTCCCGAGGTGAAAACGAGTATAGAGGAAACAGATGCGAGACGCAGATTGGACACAAAGTCCGCACCAGCATTCGGCCGAGACTCGCGTTCTATCAGGGAGGACCCGAATACTAGGCGAGCTGAAAACAAACTCTAAATGGTATCTGTTTATTCATGTTATCCAAGTTGCTCTTGGCGGGGTTCTACCAAGGTACCTGGAGCGCATCTCTGACCGGCGTGTTTACCGCTTCTTGAAAAGTGGTTCTTCGATTTTTGTCCGATGACGCGGTAAAACTGCCACAATTGCGGTGGCGGCACAGCAGTGGAGGTGGGTGCGACAGACGTCCATACTGCTGGAGGTCGCTCTGCAACCAGACGGTTGCCGGAAACCAGAGCAGACGCGAGACGGGACACCACGATGACCCTCGCAACCTCTAGCCTTTTTCACCGGCGTTTCTACACCCGACGACGTGACCAGAGCCATATACAGTAATACCTCGTTAACTCGAACACGGCTATCTCGAAATGGTGGCTAAGTCGTGAAATTTCCTTGTCATGGAATGAGCTCCCATAGGATCAATGCAATTTGTCCTTGCTTATCTCGAAAGGTTTTCAGGACGGATTTCGGATATGTCGAAATCTTGTCAACTAAAATCGCAAAACAAACGCAATAAACATCAAAAACTGCCGCAAAAAAAAAAAAAAGATGTGCACGCAAAAAAAAATAAAACAATAAAAGATAACTGCGGGTGCAGTGCACAGAGTCGCGGAGAGACGTGCGACTCAAAAACATTTGTTGCATTAATTGTTTATTTTTTATTTTTTTACTTTTTAGTTTTGTTCTCACTTGGACAAGCCAATGGCAAGCCGAGATGCCTGGCGTTTGGTGCCCCCTCTCCCTCGAGCGTTTTGTTCCGCTCTGTCCTTCGTTTTCTCTTCTTTACTTCTGGGTTCTTCCGTTTCCCTTCCCCGGTCCGGTCGTCGTCGCGTCAGTCTCGTGTTTTGCAGGCGTGTCTCATTCTTATCGAGTGTTGCTGCTTTTTGTTGCTTGTCCGCTATTTTTTTTCCGGGTGTTTCAATCGTCTCGCGGCGCCATACGAGCAAGGGTCAAGTGTTAAATTCGGTCATCGGTTGTGAATTTTCTGACATTGTTGGCGCGTGACTCGATTGACCGTGAACATGGCGCAGCCCAAACAGTGCAAATCATTGACGGTTGGGAAAAAAGTTGCTCTGATCAGAGAAGTTGATATTACCGCGATTGTTCGAAGTTTTATTTTGAACATCGTGAGATCAGAGGTAAAAACAAATTCCGGTACTTTGCTTATCTCGAAATGTCGCTTATCTCGAATTTTTTCACGGTTTTTATGACTTCGAGTTAACGAGGTATTATTGTATGGGGAGAGTTTGGCCAGTCTGTGATATCGTAGCTGTAACGCCCCCTCCTGAGTGAGCCAATCAGCCCGCGGCGCAGAGCGAGAGGCGTGAGCGCATGTGCGTGAACTCCCGGCTGCTCCGAGCTGAGCGGGGAGGGACGCCATTTTAATTCATCCACCCGGCGGCATGCATGGGATCGACATCCAAATTTCGGTTCTTTCCTTTTATTCGGCAGACTCTGGCAAGAAAATGATATAGTGTTGTTCTTTGGTGGCTTAAAAACTAACAAATGAAGTTTCTCTGCATTTGAACGCAAACTTTGATTCAGGGGAAAAGGAATAAGCCCATAGCAGACGACGCATAACCTTAACAGTGCTCTGCGCCAACAGCGTTGCATAGAAATGGCGGTCGATTCTTCTTTGCTCCCTTCTTTTTCTCTAGCTCCTTCGGCGCTCTCCTCCCTTTCCTTCACTTTTCTCCTCTCCAGCGCCTTCGTCGCCACACCCACTGGCCAAATATACGGCTCTGGGCGTTACATGCCAGCTGCAGTGACGTAATTTGTTGCCTCTTCAGAACCACTTTCGGTGCATGGGTGAGATGGGACGGTAAACATGTCAGTCAAAGCCATGCTTCTGGCACCATAGTTCTACTGTACTTAGGAATTTTTCCCCCTCCTGTAGATGACAATCATCGTGGCGTGCTGTCTCGGACACATTGTTGTTAGATTCTGGCTTTCGAGCAGCAGAAGTGTTTTTGGAGGCGTTTCGGAACTTTCTCACCACCTTCAGTGGCTCTTAGTTTTTTCGTTTGTTCGCTTTTAGGGGGATTAAAAGAAAGCGGAATGAAATTTTGAGTTTTATGCGAGCATCCAACTATACTACTTACGATGCAAAAGTGTATTCCACAGCAGTAGACTCTTTCACTGCAAATGTCTTTCTTTACAACCTCTTATAACATGGTACTCTCCTTTACCTTACGACGTACCGCAAAGGACACTACAAGCCCCGTTGACCAATCCCCATGCGTGCCACGTGACTTCACGCCCCGCCCGTCGTTTGTCTCAACCGAAAGGTCACGTGACCCGCTCCGAGCTATGAATTGGTTTTGGTGGCTCAAACCATCTGTTGCGGTACATCATGAGGTGAAACGGAGTAGAACATATCTATTTGAAACTAGGTCAATCTTTTTATGAACAGACCTGTGTATCTACTTTCCCACAGAACCCACAGAGACCAATCATTAAGACTTACAAAAGTAGTCAGCAAATGACAAAACAAATCTTTTTAAATAAATAATAAAGAAAAAAGATGCTATCTACACAGTTTTTTTTTCTTCCTGCATTCCGAAGTTGCCAGTGCCTTGTCATTCGCTGGGCCTCTTCCTCAAAATCACGATTGGCTCTTCTTGTGCGTTGCAGGGAAATACACGCGCAGGCATTGTTCATAAAGAGGTCGACCAATTTTTGAATAAATACGGTAGTACTGCTAATTGGTTTCTAACCTACTCGTTGTGATCCCGATAACGTCCCTGTTTTCCACGAAGGCTACGAACTGTCCAAGATGGAAGGCACGGTGGGCTCTCCTGAGAAGCCGCTCTCCGACTTGGGCAAGCTGAGCTACCGGAGCTACTGGTCCTGGGTGCTGCTGGAAATCCTCAGGGACTTCAGGGGCACGCTCTCCATCAAGGATCTCAGGTGAGCTCTCGCTGTGGTGTGTCACCCTGACATAATACTGAGGTATACAGTGATACCATAAAAAGTTTTGATTCCAGACTGATGGTGTAAGATGCTTCGTTTGAGGGACCTAAAATCATACGTTCTTTAACGTTTCCAGTGTCATTAGATTGCTTTTTAAGCAGTGCGTTATGCAGTTATTGAAATTTCTGCTCACTATATCTCACAAATAAAGCATGATAATTGATTTTATGAATGTCATCTTCCAGAAACTCTGTGTGTGGCATCAGAGGCATCTGCGAGCCTTTTTGTAGGCTCTCTCTTTTTCCTCCTCCATCCTCTTTAATATGCGGTCATCACTGGAGCACTGCCAGAGCACGAAGGCATGACATGACTGTTGTAAACCCACTCGTGGCACAGAGTCTAGCCGGCGACTAAACTAAAGCATAATTAGTGGAATTCTCGGCTTCGCTCCTACCGCACTGTCACCATAGTATAGGAGTGTCACAAAGTACAGTGAAACCCGTTTAGAACGAACCCACGTACAGCGAATTATTGTCGATATCGAACTTACGGAACATTTAAATAAAAATGCATGTAAAAAGTGTGTTTTATAACGAACAACATATTGGCTATATCGAACTTTTCCCCCCGGGAATGCTTCCAAAAACGCGCAAACAATCGTCTTCTAGCCTGTCCCTTCCCAAAAAAAGAATTAGGAAAGAGAGAAAATTCCAGAAGCTCAAGTTGCGGACAAAATTGTGCGAACAGAAGCGATTTAGAATGGGAGAAAGCTAAAAAATACTCTGCACGCACGCACAGAAAAAAAAAACTTTTTTACCCAGAGCATTTGCCCACGAAAAGAAGCAATTCAAAAGTAAAAATAAGCTAAAAAAAAAAAATCTTTTTAGCGCGTTGTGTCAAGGCGGAAGTGAAGAGATGAGTAAGAAAGTGAAGCTCTCACCTTACAACGAACTCATCTTGGAAGTTCGTTGTAAATGTTTTTTTGCTATATCGAACTACTTCCTATATCGAACTGATCGTAGCATTTACTGCTGTTTGTTATAAACGGGTTTGACTGTAGTTCTATCACATCAGTGTGATAGAGAATGACGTGGCTTCCCCCTTTTGCAGCCAGATGACAAGCATCACGCAGAACGACATAGTGACAACGTTGCAGAGCCTCAACATGGTCAAGTACTGGAAGGGGCAGCACGTCATCTGCGTGACCCCCAAACTGGTCGAAGAGCACTTGCGGAGCGCTCAGTACAAGAAGCCCCGCCTCTCCGTGGACATCTCCTGCCTCCGCTGGACCCCGCCCAAGAAGCGGCCCAAGCCGGGCAAGAAGCTCTAAAAGCGCGCTTTGCAAGACTTCATTTTCATTGTGTTCCTTTGTTGTCCGTCTCCTGCGGTTGTGGCGAAAAATTCCCGAGGGGGCCGCCCAACTAGACTAGCTATGATGCAAAAGTTTTTCGTGTCGTGGAGGTGTTCGACATGGTGCATTTAGGAAGCCAGTTTTTAATATGGTGCTGCTTGGCCCTATAGCGTGGTACAGTTGTGGACAACGTAAGCTGAAACAACCGAAAGGTACTTGCGACGCTGCCTCAACGCGAGAAGCTGAATTAGCAATGAGAGATAGGACAGGGACGATGGTGCGGTGGTCACGGCTATCTGACTCGGCCCATTCCCCTTCCATGTTTCCAGTGTGCTATGATGTGACTCGTCTCTACTCTTTGCTACTGCCTACCACCACACTTGTCGTCTGTGCTAGCAAAATCATTCTCCAATGCCCGAAGGGGCAAAAACGATGACGCATACAAATGGGCCCACTAGTGGCATGTGGGCAGCGAAGGCACACAGTTCTCGTGCATGATGGGGCCTAGCTGGATAACATATGCCACTGCAATCTCGACTGCATGCTCTCTCTCGTTGCCACTTCAACTCCTTGCGTCGGGGCGGCACCACCGGTATCTTTCGGTCGTTGCTCGGTCACTTCACCTTACCTTGCCCATGATCGTACATGCAGCATTCTAGTTCTGCAGAACCGTGTACAACACGGGAGAGATTTGCAGGTGCGAGTTGGGTCTCATTCTGATATATATATGAATCAATTTGAAAGGCTGTTTGAAATGCATAACCGGGAATGTGTCAGATGCTGATGAATAGACATTGAGGCAGGAATGGATCAAGAAAAAGGGGCACAGTAGGCCAGCACATTAGAAGGAAAGTTGAATCTTTCTTTGGAAAAGATTCTCCAACATGTTTTTTGTGACACTCTTCCAGTGTGAATTTCAACCCTAATATTACCGAGAAGAGTCCGTTTCAAAAAGGTATACATGTTATACTTCTGAAATTTTATCCCAGATATTGGTCTACTTTCGTCAACGAATAGTATTTTGTTTGCTACATGTTAAAAGTAGGAACCCTTCCACCTGTGGTAACAGATGTCTATCAAAACGTGCACCAGATTCAATTTAACCCTAGGGTAGTTCCATTACAAGAAATCGGGATTTTAACATTTGTATCCAACCGAAGCGATGCAAATCATGTTTTGCCCTCTCCTATCATATTAAGCCCATTTGCAAAACTGCTTTATATGGTATTAGACTTTCCCAGTGTTCCTAACTGAAGTTTTGTGTTTGCATTGTGTAATAGCATCGTCATCGATGGCACCACGAGTATTTGTGGAACCACGCAGTTGTATATAGTCAAATAAAGTATCTTCGGAATAAAATGTAATACTGCCGCGTTAGTATACCGGCTTTAGTTGATTCTCATTGCCGGTTGAATACTGCAGTTACAAATTATTCACTTCTGGAGACCCAGTCACTTGGAGGGAGTACCACCTCAATACGCTTTCGCTACACGTGCTCCGAGCTCCAGTGCATTAACACTCTCAACCACCGACGCCCTGCCCCGCCCCCGCCCCCCCCCCGTTCCCTTGAGAAAGAAAAAGACGGGGCATGGTGGCTATACTCTGTTTAACGATAACTTGGCGAGCTGTGGAGGCTAGGGCCCTGCGACCCAATAAGAGCATCAGAGCAGGGCACGTCACCCGACGTCACAGGAGCATTTGTGTCGCTACGCCAAATGCGAGGCGCGAGGCCCGGAGGAATTGGGTGCTGTCTGCTAGCCAAGAGTCGTCTGCTCCGAAACCAACCAACCTTGGATGAACGTCCACCGCAGCAACATTTCCGTCTGCTAAAATAGCGAGCACTTCGGGAACAGTTTGAGATAACCACACGCTCAATTTAGCCGCGCATCTGCGACGGGCGCTAATGCCAGAGCGCAGTGCCATGTTTTTAGCGGAAACGGCCAATTGCACGGCTGTGTTTGCAACGGCCACGGTGCTACAAGGAGAAAAATAAATCGGGAGCGGAGGCAGATGTGGCATTACTTTTTTGGTTTAAATATAATTTAAACTAATAAATTTGTGCTCATTTATTCTTTGTATCTTCACATTAGAGATGGAATTGCACGACTTCAATTGCCGTTAAAAGAAAAGAAGCCTAGAACCACCTTTTATCTCGGACGGCGCTGTTGCTGTGGCATTAACGAGGCCCCTGTGGCCTTGACCATGGAGTGTTATCACGTGCCTTGCTCCGGCGCCCTTACTTGGTCGTGGGGGCCGCAGCCTCCACAGTTCGCCAAGTTATCGTAAAACGGAGTATAGTGGCCATAGGAATTGGGGTATGAGGTGAAAGAAGGCGGTTGCTAAAGGAGATTAGATCAAATGCAACGGTAGGCATCTCTTTGCGACGTCCGACCTCTAGCGCAAGACTTGTTTTATGTCGTACTTTAGCTGCACGTGCACGTTCAAGGCTGGCAAGGCGCCAAATTGTTATCGAAGGTAGGAAGCTTGCACTGCAGGCGGGACACGAGTGAAAAACCCAGTTGCCGCACTACCACGCTCACGTCCTCCCCTAACCTTTTGGAGAACAAACTAGTGGAACCCCTCCAACCCCCTTAACTACAAACGGGTGCACCGACCACCACAATAATGTCTCGAATGTGCACCTCAAATGTCCCAAGAGAGTTCTGCCATATTTGGCCAATCGAACCAGGATGTCGAAACAATGCTTTTTAGACTGTTCTTGCCAAACGCGTTTGTGTAAGCGAGCGGTTGGTTTATAAAGTTCTAGATTATAGGGGAAAGTCAACTTTTGTCCGTCTTCCCAGCCTCGTATGCTTCCGAATTTTATTTGCGAAGCTGGCTTAGAAAGTATGTATACCGGGTGTTTCGCAAAGGCCTTCAGGAATCCCTAAAAATTAGGTGGTTGAGAGGAAAAAAAATTTGCAGTGGCTTAGCCCGGCTATGTCAGGATATGCGTGAGCGTGAGCTTATGCACACAAAATGAGAGGCACTATCAAGGGGCTCCGGTGCAGCGTCAGACTTGGCTACTGCACAACGGAGGTGGACAGCTGGGCACGCAGCGGCGCCAGTGCGTCTGCCACGGCTATGGCATCGTCCCCTCTGGATTGCGCAGACCGGCGAGGCACGCTTTGCGGCAGCGGCGGAGTGCGCCGCGGCAGCTATGGCGCGCCAGTTGTGCGCCGTGCGGCGTCCCTGCTCTCCGCGCATGCGCAGTCACAGCTCTTTGGGAGCCTCGCGAAACTGCTCAACCTCGACCAGTGTAGCTCACGCTACAAAAAGTCTTTCAAGAACAAACTGCACCACGGCAGAAGTTGGGGGATTGCAAAGAATGTACTAATTAGCGAAATAATTAACTAAAATTTACTAATCAATGTTTTAATTAGTAAAGACAGACACATGGTTCCAATTATGAATCTGCTAAGCATGACTGAAAACCACTGCTAAATCAAGTCATTTTAGAAAGGCACATACAGCACTTTACGACATTCCAAAACAAAAATCATTTGAATGCGTTTCTAGGTTTTGGTTTCCTATTGGACTGCTGGGCCCGTTGGCT
The DNA here is from genome assembly GCA_037355805.1 of Ixodes ricinus. Lineage (NCBI taxonomy): Eukaryota > Metazoa > Arthropoda > Arachnida > Ixodida > Ixodidae > Ixodes > Ixodes ricinus. Next base: position 25,311 of record JAZHYW010002575.1, read on the forward strand.
GGGCAGGATGCGCTCCAATAGGAAACCAAAACCAGAAATCGCACACGGGACACTATAAAATGACGTACCTGCGTTACATCTTTCCAAAACGAGTCGATTTAGTGGTTTCCAATGATGCTCGGAGCGTATCTAACTTGGAACCATGTTCATTTTCCCAAATTTAAAGTTAATTAGTACATTTTAGGCCATTTAACTAATTAGTATGTATTTTTGCGATCCCCGATGCCGCCATGGCTTCGCAGTTTGTTCCTGGAGTTTTTCTTGGCACACTATTTCTAGCCTCAATGCCATTGTCCTCCCCCAATCCCCCTAAAGTGATCTAAGTAAAAGGAAACTGCATCATACCAAGCCTCTCTAGAGATTGCTTGTCAGGTTGCTTGCTAGTGGTGGGTGTAGCACTGTGTCTAGACCCCGGAACCACTGACAAAAATCTATTTTCTGTTGGTTAGGTAACATTTACAACAAGTTTAAAACGGACCAATTATGTATGTCATGAGAGCCAATTAAGTTTCGATCACATAACTCTCCAGAAGGACGACTCTTGAACATAAATCTCTCGGCAGATTAGTACTACGGTAATCACTTCCAGATATAATGCATGCGATAGTACTGTCGTAATGAAATGACTTATCATACAAAGCCAAACTAGATATTAAAAGCTGCAAACAATTTTCTGCCTAGAAATGCAAGGGAATGGAAAACTAAAGAGGAAAAGCTGGGACAATTCGGATACAACAAAACATTTGTTCACAGTCATTATAGCAAAGGTTGGTTTTATTTCTTTTTGCGTGTGATCAAACTATTTTTGAAGAAACACTAATGCCGATGTCTTTCATGATCAACATACGAGGCCCTCAATGAAACACCAACACCGGGTTCTTTATTTCCAACAAACGCTTCTACCTTAACAACACTGTTACTGGAAACGTGGAAGTATGGGTCCTCTGCAGCTCTCCCTTACGCGTCCTTACGTTTCACTATCAGCGGCCGACGTTGTCTCCGCACTCTTCATTGTGTTTGTTGTGAGAGCCATCGCAGTAGGGGAACTGCAAGAAACAGTGTCAAATCAGGACATCCCTTCAGTCTCGATGGCAAAAGGATTTGTGAAGCATCTTTTCAATGAATGCCACACATGTTGCACGGAGACACATCACTAGTATGAAAGCACTGCCCGTCGATAGTTGCATCTTTCATGATGCACAAGTTCTAGTTAGGAAACCTTATTTATTCCAATGAATGCAAATGTTGTGATCTTTATGCTACATTTACTAAAAGTGCATACCAACGTTGACCTAACCCTATGTTACAATCAGGGAGTGCGAGTACAGAGGTCCCTTAATTTGCTTTTGTATCCCCGTTATAGGGCAGAAACATCAAGCACACTGTGAAGTGCCTCCCATCACAGTCATACAAGTATACAGCGTTCATTCTTGATGTGAAGAGTAAAAAATAAAAAGAGGAAGACTGCTGCACGAATATTTGTCTCGCTGTGTGCCGGGCTCAGCAGACATTAGATGGGGAAGAACACTAACTGACTACAATGTGTTAACAAATTTTAGTCAATGATAATGTGGGTTACTTTGCAAATGCAGTCTTAAAGGCAGTCATTGTCAGAGGATGATCAAATTTATGAAATTTGCAAAACAGGCAGTGGGACTTGGGACATCCAAATATCGACTTTTTTTCTCTGTTTGGTTTTGAGAGTGGATGCAAGAATAGCCCCTCAAGGTCCGACCACAATGATGCGTAAAAGAGTGAAACTTTTGTTGCGGACACATCGTTATCTCAGTAGAGTGCCCTTGGTGTGAGAGCCAACAACACACTGCTGAGGCAACGATAAGGAGCCCCATCCCTCTTGTCTACATTTCCCGGAATTTTAACCTTATAGCAGTGGTTCTCAAATGGGAGTCCGCGGACCCTCGGGTGTCCGCAAAGGCATTCTAGGGGTCCGCAAAGCCCAACCTCGTCAGTCAAGACTGGAAATAAAAGTTGTATTTTCTCAGATTGAGAAGAAACGTTCCCATTTTCAGGCGAGTTTTCTCGTGTATATATTAATAAGCGAAGTCTACTTCACACTAGTCCTTAGTTTTATCCATTTATTAAATTATTATCATTATTAACCTATATTTTCCCTTCCTCTCGCCACGAACAGGGTCCTCCGTCATCTCCGCCGATCCACAAGGGGTCCATGAAACATCAATGGTTAAGAACAACTGTTTTATAGTAATCTTTTGAATTCTTGTTTTGCACCTATAACATAATAACCACAATCTACACAAGTGATATAAGGCTAAGCAAAAAAATAACCCTCTTATGAAAAAAAAAAAAGACTAGTTTGCTTTAGTTTTATTTAGCATGCCGGCAAAAGCCCCGCAAAAATAGCTCGCTGTATATGTTTGTGTGGCAGAGCAACCTTTGTAGACCAACTGTCTGTCTACGAAACAAATGCTTCCCAAGATACTGAGTAGTACCTGGGCATGTGCTGTGCCCTAACCGGCACCACTGTGGTGGCAACAGAGGGGGAAGCGAGCTTATAGAGTTTCACCTAAAGGGATACTGAACCGAAATTTCAAACTCACAAAACAAGGCAGGATGGATAGGCGAGATGCTGCAAAATTCAAAAACATCATTCATACAGCAATATCTAACGGAACGCCGTATTTTTGGAAAAGAAGTCGAGTCACGTCACAATTCTCATTCTCTCTCCTCCTCGCTACAACCCGTCGAGCTGATGAACCAAAGCGAGGAGGAGAGAAGCGAGGCTGCTTCCCCTCATTCTCAAATTTTCCAGTGGGACAATGACATCATAGCCCTCACTTGATCACACCCTTCTTTTCAAAAGTATGGCCATCCGTTTGAGATATCGATCGTACCAGTGATGTTTTGGAGTTCATAGCATCCCGTTCAACGCTTATGCGACCTCATTTTGCCAAAAAACAAATGTCGGTTAAAGTATAGCAAAGAAACCAGGGCCACAGGCACGCACTAATAACCCCGGCAGGTTCTCTCGCTTGTGCAGCCAGAGGCACTCTAAAGCAAGACATCTCGTACTGCAGGCTCGGCTATACTACCGCTCGAAGGCGAAACAAAATGCAGGAAGCTCTTAATTCATTTTTTAAGGAGCCCAAAACTTTCTCCAGATCGCTTACCAAGCGCATGTTGCCAGGCAAGGCAGACTCCAACAGTGAGGAGGTCAAGACCCGCACACATAGAGCTTGCTGGCCAAACGCCACACATATTAATTTCCTTCGGTACCTTAGGAATCCCACGCAGAAAAGAGCAAAACTACATTTGAACTTTGTGCCAACACCGCTTAGAATGGATCTTTGACGTTTATAACCTACGAAACACGCATTAGTTCTCCCCATGCCATGGTAGTTGCAGAAAAATTGAAAGCAAACTTAATGGCAATGACTTCCTCAACTGGCAGTTGGAACAAGTGGCCACGTGATCTGGCAAAGATTATATGCCGCCAATGTTTATCAAAGCCACGCACTGAGTTTGACATTATCAGGGTTCGGCTCTTATCGTCATTGCAGCGATTGGATACGATCCACTACTCGAATGCTCGTCGAGCTATTGATTTATCACGAGCCTAAACAGCGCTAGCACGATGCTTGAGTCCAATCTATGAACCACATTCAAATATAGTCACTCGAAAGACTATGGCACCTTGCAACAAAGAAGTTTCTTGGTCAGTGGCGTTGCGTGCAAGTATACTTGGTCCCACTAGTGCCAGTGTAAGCTAGCGTAAACTGAAAAACATTCGAGTGAATATCGTTGCACCGCCCCTTTCATCTTTGGTTTCACTCTGAACATGGACGAATCCTACCTTCTTGGACTTCCAGCAGCGGCAGAAGACCGCCTTGTTCCCGAGGTCTTCAATGTCGACAGAGTTGACGATCTTGGGGTTGCTAAGGTCCACGCTCGAATTCACTCGTCCCTTGCCCCCTGCACTTGTACAGGTACAGGCTCAAGCCCAGGGCCACAGCCGTGCCCACCCATGGCAGCAGAGGTACAACCTGCTCTCTTGTGTCTGGCAGAAAAAACAAAGTAGGAAAAAAAAGTTTTAACACTGCTTTTTGTCGGACCATCTGCCTGCCAAAGCAGGTGCTTCTCTTTTTTTATTTTGTTTTAGAGACATGTGGAACTAGCATTGCCTTTACGCAAACTGCGTCCCGACTTCTGTACTTTTGAGCCTACATGTACTGCATCTCAACTACCTAAAGTGTGCATTTCACCAAGCTGTTAAGGTTACTGTTGAAAAGTAATAAAGCTAAAAGTAGTGACATCACTAAATACACATCTATAGATTTCTGCAACATTGAATTGTAGGCGAAGCTCCATCCGCAAAATGCAACACCCCACCGACACTCAATGGGCAAACTGGGTGTTAGAGCTTTATATTTGTAGGCATCAATCTTGGAGGGATGAATAATAATGGCTGTACCCTTCGTAACTGGCTGTAGGTTGCACCACCTAGCCTAAGAAAAAGGCACTGGTGGGTGGCCCTCTCTAGAGCAACTCATTTTGGCACTCGGTGCAGAGCGGCCGCAACTTGCAATCGTTGAAATCCAAGCAAACAAAAAAAAAGCGACTTCCTCCCGAGTTGTAGAGTTGGCAAGCTCAGGCGATGTCACTTGGCTTTGTAGAGGGCTGTTTTAACATACCTGGAGGATGGTGGCTCTAGTCCTCCCTTTCCACAACGGCAGAAAAATGGCATATCTTTACCGAGCGACACCACTTCTCTCTGGGAGTTCGAGGGCAGGGCCTCTCGCATTTTTTATGTTAAAACACTGTTGCTGGAGTTTCTTAAGGCCCGTTCACACACTTGCAACTCCTTAGAACCGAGTGCCTTGAAGCCTCTTAAAATTTCTTAAGGAGAGAACACACTGGCATGCTGGCGCCATCTATGCGGGGGTCCTGGAACTGCATTTCACTAGAGCGAAGGTTTGGCGGTATCTGCGAGGTCAAATGAGCGTAATACCTATAAGAAATGGTCATTTATAATGTTGACAAGTTTTCGAGCCAAGAAAGTAAGGATGATGTGCGAGAGAAATAGAAAATATGCGGAACCGCCAAGTTTCCACTGCTACCCGACAGATGGTGCCAGTGTCCTCTCGTTATAAGAGTATTTAAGAGGTTTGAAGGCACTCTGTCTTAAGTAGCAAGTGTGTGAACGGGCCTTAAAGGGTAGGGAAACGAAATTCCAGGGCTCATTTTCTAGCTTGAATGCGTCGCATGTTGCACCTAACCTCAAAAACACCAGTCTTCCGTTGAAAGGCACAAGAAAACTAATTTTAAAGCTAAATAAACGATCCTTCAATGTGCACCTGGTGGATGCACGCGGAGCCTATTTGGGAGGTGATCTAGCAACGTTGTGGGACTTGCTACGTAGTCGTGACGTAGCAGATTCCTTCGAACAGCGCCGCTCTTTGGCATTTCAACATTTTCCTTCTTAGCTTTCCTCCCCAACTCACAAATCGCGCACTGAACCAAACAGTCCAAGAAGACGGAAAGGGTGGACTCCCCTCTTTCTCGGACCCTCGTTTGTGCAGCCGGATGCAGCCATTCTCCCCCTAGAAGATTAGCCAGTCGCTCAAAACTCGGACAATAGTTGCTTTCCCCACCCCGTTTAGCCCTAAGCTGACAGTGCTGTAGAGGCTACGTGCTCCTTGGGCCAGCCACACGCTCGTCACCCCACGGGCACTTAAAACGGCTCGGTTGTAACGCGCTGACGCCATTGCCAGCACCACAGCGCTGACAACGAAACCAAGGGCAAAGCTCATAATCCCGCCAGCCTCGCTACGTCACGAATGCGGGGAATCTTTTCTTTCTGTTTTTGTTTGCGCCTGATATCCCATGATGCATCGCGCTCTCCGTTCGCTTCTCTTCGAGCGCTTGCTCGAGTGCACCGTTTGGAACGAAAAATAGAGCCAGTCGTTCAATATACAAATGTGCGATTATCATTTACGGTTATTATCCGTCATGCTTGACTCATTTCCAAAGCGAAATTTGAATATTTCAATTTTTGTTTCCGTACCCCTTTAAGTCACCACAATATACCATGACATGGAGGTGTTCCTCAATAGACCCTTTTCAATGGACCTTTTCATCACGTTGCTAGACCCCATCAAGCAACGTGATCAAGCAGTGGTGGACAAGCAATGGTGCGAACTTTTTGAAAAGGGTCTACTGCTGCCCGATGAATCGGTTTCCAATGCGGGAAAGATATTGGCACTGTTATTGTGAACTTTGGAACAGCGACAACGTACAGGTAGGTAACACTGGTGCTGAATCCAAATCAATCTGAATTTAGGCATTTTCGAAAATAATTTTGAAAAATTACTGCAATTGAACTAAACTGCAAGCTACTCCAACAAGGTCACTAGATTGCAGTTACAGACGTTTAATTGGAATTTAACAAGCATTCAGTTCAGTGGAATGGTTAGTACCTCACACCTGTGGACATGTGAAGAAATTAAAAATCGCAATGAACAATAAATTGTGCAAAGTGCAAAAACAGATGGATCAATTAATTACTCATTTCGTCTATCAGCAAGATATTTCAATCGATGACGATTTGGAGCACAAACATAAAAGAAATGGACGCTAGATACCCCTATATTTTTTTAATGACTGATGCACATTGAGGACGATGGCTCCACTGCAGTGATCTTATCACCGTGGAAACAACTTGCGAACTCTTGCGCTATTACTACTGACCCACATGCACCCAAGAGAACAAACACGGCATTCCGAGCAAAATACTCTTGCCACGGTCTCGTCAGCCCAAAGGGGTCGGGACTCGGACGTGTGAGGCTTGATGTCAATTAAGCACGTTTCGTTAAGTAAAAATTAGCGAAGATCGTAGAAACAAAAGCAAAACCAACTACGCCCACCGAGCATTCCTGGAACAAATTAACTCTGTTTGGTTGATTCCTTCACCAGCAAGGGATAAAAAAAATAAAAAAAGAAGAAGAGCTTATAAACTTACTCATTGCAACCTGAGAAACCTACCACCGATGGAGCAGAGATCTAATGATAACCTTGCCTCGCTTCCAACTATCGTGCACTACAAAATCAAAAAGGAAGCAAAAGGTTACAAAGTAATTTGGTGCGCAAAAAAGGCGATTCAGACGGTAATAAAAAAAACGTTTAGGACAGTTATTGTTTATTATAATTACAATAATTGAATATACTTATTTTATTCATTATAATGTAAAACATAATAATTTTTTAATGTTTTACTCGCGTGCTCGGAGGGAGCTATTAAGCACGTTACGTGCCTGTGCGTACGCGTCAGTCCGGCCGATGCGCAGGGCGACGACGATTGTTTAGCCGTCTGTCGGTTTTCTGGAGGGGTAGGCTTACTGTCATGGCTTTGAAAAGGATCAACAAGGTAAACCACCCGAATCTTTCGTTTTCCCGAGTTCCGCCCCGTCTCGTGCGAACGGTAAAACGCTCCGAGTGACCCAAAACGCTTTTGTAACGAACCTAAGGTCATGCCGCTTGAAGACGGCCTTGTCAAGGTGGTTATAGGCTTACCACTCATCCAACCGGCTTCGGTGAAAACGGCACCCTCTATTTTATTTTTTCTTTATTTTTAATTCATTCGCCTCGCATGTTTCACGAATGTGGCGAGCTTCTAAGTGCGTAGCTTCGTGTCATTTTCGTTCCGAGGGTGGGATTCTGAACCCAGGGAATGACTGGGACGGACTGGGTTTTCGCACCTCGTCGTTTTGATGGGCATGCCATTGAGGTGTAGTGGCGAGGCTCCCCTGCGCTTCCTGTACACGTCTAATTACTGACACAATTTCGGGTCCAAAAAGGTCGCGCATTTGTGGCGATGACGCCTGCTTTATTCCTCCTTGCGAACCATGTGACTCGAGGTGCGACACGCGAGCGAGGAAGCTCGGCCTATCTCCACGTATTGCTTCGGAAACGCGTTTGATAAGAAGCGACCAGGAACCTTTCATAAAGTAGCTAGTCTTCAAAAGTATCGAGCAATGTTCCTGAAGGCAGGCAGGCGGACGGACGACGTGTTTGTAATTAGCGATAGCGAAGCTAAACAAAATAACGAGGCAGATTTCTTTCCCCGAAAAGGTGTATTGCGCGTTTCGGTCACCCTTGTTCCCAAGCGCGCGCCTGTTCATGCGCAGACTTGTCGGTAAATTCGTTACCACGAGACGACATTGGCGCGTGATTTCTTAGTAACGGATTTATCTCGGTGGCGGATTAATTGTATTATTTTCTTTCGTCGAATCGCTTCTTGCTGCTGCAAGCGCCCGCGTAACTTGGATGATTACAAGAGCTTGCGTGAGTCACTCTGGAAGCGGGGTCGCTCCGTGACGACATGCCTACGTCACACCTCGAGGTCGTAGCTTGCCGATACGCGTTCAAAGGACAGGTGGAGGGGCATGTTCGCAAAATCCCGGAGCGAACCGCCCCAATGTTTGGCTGAGTGCGGGAATAATTTTCCTCGCCTTGTTTCTTTTCTTGTTTTGCTTTATTTTAACGTTGATCCTAACACAAACAACGGCATCCAATCTAGTCCGACTTTCAAGACGCCCTGAAGGCATGATTTAAAATTGGTGACTGTAATGGAATGCTTGTATGTAATAATACATAGAAATTCGAATATTGAATGGCCTCTCCCTAGGAGTTCATTAGCTTTTCAAATTGGTTGCCTCTACGATTCTCTGAGCTTCAAAGTTCATGTGGAGTTGGGACTGTGGGACAAAGAAGTCAAACCAGTTTCCAACTGCGGCAAAGCGTCTGCCCTCTTCTTTTCTCTTGCTTTGGATGTGAGCCAGGCCAGGTTGGATCAGTTTGTGTGAAGTTGCTTTAATCCCCACCATGGTACTTACTAACTTCTAGTTGTTGCCAGATTTGTTATGGAATGTTTGTTATTGAGTGCTACCCTCTGCCTTTTTAAAACCCTGACACCCAACTTTGGGTGAGCTTGGCAATGGTTCCAAGGGAAGTCCTTCCAAATCGAGGTAGATCTTTTTTGGAGTTAGTTAAAATTGTTGCCAATATCATTTCTTCCCCCGTTGCAGTTTCATAGTATGTGGGAACTTCGATCAAAAGATATCTTGAAGGACGAGGGTTTGTGTCCAGTGGCAGTTCAGCAACCGGAAGACGCGGTGCATTGATTCGAATATTGCTTCGAAGTTTAGTGGACGTGCGTGACTCGTAATTTCAGATGGGAGTCCATGTCCCATCAAGAGTATTTTACTGCATATACCATCAGCATGTGTGTTTTGTAATGTATAACATTGTGCACACTGCAATAAATGTAAGTGGGTCCGGTCAGAACCTCTGTTGCTAAAGCCATGCATGTTTTTGCTGACCTAATTGCACACAAGTGAATGGTCTCTTTCTGCCCGACACTTGATCCTTTGTGCAACTTCACCATTGCAAGCACTGTATGCTTTGCCAAATTTTTAGTATTTTCTCAGTATTTGCATGCGGTGGTTTGTGGCTGGATAGCTCTAAATATTGCGAGATTTGGCAGGAGTAATGGGTGAAGGCCCATCGATGCAGGAGTGTTTACTTGTTTTCTTCCGTTACATTAAGAGTCACCGATATCCGTGCCTTGTAGGTTGCATGCAGAGCTGCTACTTGGATTGGTGCCATGCTTCACACGAGGCACGGATGTCGTGACAGTAGACGGAAGTGGAGGCTAGCTCCCATGACATAATGTGACGTAAGCAAGCGGTACTGTGTGATGGATCACTAAAGCAGTTTCTGAGATTCTCTATTTATGATTATAACTTTAATCTACGACCTCTAAGCACTCTAGAAAAAAAAAAAAAGATTAGATTGATATCTGTCAGATTTCCCTTAGCAACGGGATCGTGACAAGTCCATTTTTCTGCAATTCGGCACAGAAACCAGAAGGCGCCATCGGACGTGCGACAGTCAATTACTGCTTTCCGCACTGCAACAATGACAACCAATGGCGGACTGATTTTTGAATGTGTGTGATTCATTCGCAGGAGCGATCACTCGTGATTGGCTCTTGCACATTCGACGGCGCCCTCTGGTTTCTGCGCCTGAATCGCAGAAAAACTAATATGTCTGCAATCTTTAATTCTGTCATTAATAGAAAAATTTGACTCTTAATAAATAATTATGTTGCGTTACACAGCCGGAAGTTAGTCGGCCTCAATGAATGTCTCGGCTGTAAGTGAGAAATTTAGCCAGTGCAGTACAACCGCTAGCCTGGGGTCTTTAACATTCACCATGCAGTAGTGATGCACGACCGACCGCATGCTGGTACGATGCTCATCCAGATGAAAACTGACAGGGGTGGGGATTGAACCCAGGATCTCTGGGTTCTGCAGCGTAGCTTTTGCTCCATGCTCTTCAAGCTGCGGTGTGCCAATGCGCTCAGCCACCAATCCCCTGAAGTCTCTCATTATTGGGATTCTCTAGAATGCTTAGAGTGCGTAGGCTGAGTTGTGACCATAAATAGATGATTTAGGAACAACTAGTGTCAGTGGCATGGTGGAACCAACTCTCATTTCTCACCGCAGGAGCTGCAGGATCTGGGACGAGACCCCCGGCACAATGTTCGGCAGGTCCAGTAGGAGATGATTGTGAGTCCTGCTTCTGCTTTTTTGTTCTTTCGGAATGTAGTGACCCTCGCCTTAATTAGTGCGCTGCATGTGGTCCTGCATGTGGTATTCCTCTGCAGTGCTGGCGATCATTCCTGCCCGTTTCTTGCTTAGAAATGTTGCTTCACAGTGTATAAAATTAACGCTGCAGAGGAAGCTCTTGTGGCTCGTATACCACCAGGGTGGAAGTTCGAATTACATATCAGCCCAGGTTGTACTTTGTTTCACCTAATGTTGTACTGCAGCGAAGGCTAGGAGCACGAGCTCTAGCGTTGGCAGCTGCCCTTAATGCACAAGAGCTTGTGCCGCAGAGATGTATTCTAGAGCAAGGCGCTCACACTTGTAGCCTTTACTGCAGTACAGTAGACTCCCGTTAAGGCGAACTCGCTTAAGCGGAATTCTCGGATATGCCGAACAAAGTAAGAACATTTGGTTGGTTTCCCATAGACGCAATGCAAAAAAAAAATTGTTTAACACGAACCGCTTCGCGCGCGCATTTTGGATAACCCGAACTTTCACAGCTCCCCTTCGCGATGGCACTGCACCGACGGCGACGCCGCGCATTGCGCCGGCCGAGGTGTATGTCAGATGTACCGTAAAAAACCGCATATAATACGAGTTTTTTTTCTAATTTTCAGCTTCGATGAGGCGCGATCTAACGCTGTTTGACGTAGTTTCGGTTTCTAAGCAGTATGGCGCTCAAAGCAGCTATCATCATCATTAAACTCAAAATGTCCGAGGCGCGCCACCTTTTGTACACAATCAGGCTCGGCAATGGCGTCGGCGCGAAAACAATCGTCGATCGCCTACAGAAGAAAAGTTTTTTGGTTGCGGAAGACATCGGAAACAGTGCTGCCGGAGGACAATTCGCCGTAATTGAGGGCAGCACTCGCGGATGGAGACGACTACAAGCAAGCTCTGTCCGCGTGCAACGGAATGAGAAGAAGCTTTAGGAGCCCAAAGAATGGCGCGTTCGCTGACGTTGAGGCAAGTCTCAGCGACTTTGTAGAAGAGCACCGTGAACGGCACCTCGCCGTAACTTTGTAAAAGAGCAGCGTGAACGGCACCTCGCCATAAATATCGAGCTGCTGCATGAGAACTTTGGCGAGCCGACATTGGGTTACTCGCTTAGAGTAATGCTCCCGACCGGTTTTCACTGCGTCGGCGCACACTTTTCGCTCGCTCTTTCAAGAAGTGCGGGATTTCAAATGCGCTCGACGACAGTGAAGACTACTGCCTCTGGGAGGAGGCGTCGGGAGTGCGGGATTTCAAATGCGCTCGACGACAGTAAAGACTACTGCCTTTGGGAGGAGGTGTCGGACAAGGAGTCTGATGGACGTGATGACAAGGGTTCAATAATGAGATGTGTCCCAGGAACATGGGCCACATGTCGTTTTATTGCTGGACACCGATTTGCACAGAGGAGGCGGCAGTCAAAAATTACCGAATGGATCGGTTCCCCCACCAGTGGTGTGTCAAACATTATTTTTTCTTCTTTTGGCATGGAGCCAAATAAATGTCCCTTTTTAAGTATCTCTTCATTGCAGGCTTTTTCATTCTGTGTTTATTGGTCAACAGCAATGTAGACATGCCCAGCATGATAATTAGGGCACTTCTGTTAAGGCGAACATCTGATAAGTCGAACAAATTTTCAAGGTCCCTTCGTGTTTGTCTTAAAGGGATGGTGAACCGAAATTTGGATTTCAGAAAAACAATGCAGGAGATGTAGGCGGGACGTTACAATCCCTACAACACTACTCGTAAGGCGATATCTCGAATGGACGGCCGTATTTTGAGAAAAAGAGGTCGAGATTGAACAAGGCCGACGAGGCGCGTGACGTCAAGATACCTAGTTCCTCCTCTCTTCGCTTCGCTCCTCAAGGCGGCGAGGCGAAGAAGACGCGAGCCGTTCCCTCTCCTCCTCGGAGAAACATGACGTCAACAAACCTGTCAAATGCGCCTCCTTTTCTTGAAAAATACGGTCATCCGTTTGAGATATCGCTGTATGAGTGATGTTCTAGTGTTTGTAGCATCCCGTTGCACGCTTTTGCCGCGTGTTTTGTGGAATCCAGATTTCGGTTCAGCATCCCTTTAAAGGGAGTCTACTGTACATCATAAGGTGAAATAGAGAAAAGATAGTACCAGGGACCTGATATTGTTTGATCCGAGTTCACTTCTTCCTTAAAAGGAGAGGAATGTACTTGCACTACCTTCTTTCTCAAACTATGTCCTGATTCGTGTTGCCGAGACAAGTACTAGATGCAAATCCTTTTTTTACTCATTTTATTCTATAGTGCAAAACAGTTTCCATTATCACATACATTAAAGGGGCACTGAAGTCAATTTTGAAAAAGGTAGTTTTTGATCTTATATTGTTCAAAAATGTGTTAGTTCCCACATATACCAAGTCCTATAATACAAAACTGCCTTGTCATCTCGGGGCAAGAGAAAAACATGTAGACTCTTTTTTTCTTGCGGACTACACTGTGTGGACCGATGAAAGCCCTACGATACGCGCAGATTCCGAGTGATTTTATTAAAACTTGTTTTGAAGAGAGCCTGATAGGTACACATTCAGATAAGACTCCTCTTTTTCTCTGCGGGCGAAGCCATCGCTTGCAACTCGCCGACAAGTGCCCTTTGTTGACCAATTCACTCGGAAGAAAATTCTTCCCAAAAAGGGCGTGTCGCTATCTTTGAACACGTTTTTAACGAGGAAATAAGCTACGCACGGTTGTGGTTTCGGGTTCTTTGGGATGCTTAGAGCGTCTAGATTGAGTTGTCACCTCAAAAGGACGATCTCAGAATCAACTTCAGTGCCCCTTTAATTCATGCCGTAGCACAGGGTCGCTAAACTCATTAAACACAAAGTTGGGGCCAAAGTTTGTGGAGCATGCTGTATGAACTTTCATGACGATGGCGTCACGTGGGATGAGGGGTCAATCATCCAAACTCTCGGTGCTCGAATTCCAGCGAGTTTGTGAAACACAAAGTCGTAGCGAGCTTTATCAGAGCGTGCACGAGCAACTGTGGGGCCTTCAGATTAAAGGGCTGCGCTGATGACGTCGTGCCCGCATGTCCCTACATCCCTACGCCGCGTTAGAGTCAATGTTGCCTAGGTCGTCCCTAGACAGGCTGTGAATACTCTGAATTCTCTCGTTGCAAGATTGTCGTCTGTGGAAGTTATTGGTGACAACAGTGACATTTCACAACTTTGGGAAGGAGTTATTTGAGGCTGAAATCATCGCTTTGGAATTGAGGCAAAGATTGAACTTCGTGATATTGTGGAGCCATGCGGGGTGTACGCGGATTTAGAGCTCATCTTGCGCCACTGTCAACAGTGCTACCTGAATCACCGAGAGTTGGTTTGGGTGGTGACGTCGGTAGCGTTTGCAAGAAAAAACCGGTGGAAGGGAAATAGAGGTATGACCCACACACACACAAAATCGATTAGTGGTCAGGAAGTGCCGTAGATAATGTTCGGGAGCGGGAGAGAAAGAGGTGGGAGGGTGATGATAGTGAAGGAGGGGGACATCCCTTGCCCCAAAGATTCTATTACCGTAAAATCCCGAGAGATTCTATTACCGTAAAATCCCGAGAGATAGCCCACCTAAAATCTAGAGAAAATCGGGTGAAAATATGTGGTGGGCTAACTTTCGGTGTACAATCAAGAAAAGTTGAAACCATTATATTTCTAGGTCATGCTTCCCTTCCAAGCTTGTTATCGTGGCGAGGGGCAACGAAGTAAAGATGACTGCTTCCCAGTCATCAATGATTGGGTATATCCCGCCGTAGCTAACCAGCCGCATTTACGTGCCGAGGCCATCATGGATCCCAGCACTACTATTACTAGAAGTGGGCTATCTTTCGGTGTTTAAAAGAATATATAAAATCAAGCAGAACGTAGGGGTGGGCCACCTTTCGGGAGTGGGGCATCTCTCGGGATTTTACGGTATGCTTTTCTGGAATGTCTGTGCATTAAATGGGAAGAGATGGTCTGGGGTGATCGCCTCCCCCTTACCCCTTTTAATGCGAATAGCATTCTTTGGCTACTTCACGCACTTTTCGTCTATCTATGTATCTATCTAGCTATCTAACCTCTTACGCCGCGGGTCGATAAATAAATAAAAAAGACCGGCGCCGGCTGGGATTCGAACCGTTGACCCTTTGATCAGCAGGCAGACGCGCTAACCACAGAGCTATGAAGGCAGTCATTCAACGCACTCTAAACGGTTGTTTATATCTTTACCATAGGACGCGCTTTACAGCGCTGTCACAGCTACCGGTGCGCGCGCGTTCCATGCACGAGGGCTCATTCCGCTCTCGTGAGGCTGAGCACGGCCGCTAGCTCACCCTCTCCCGCTCTCGGGAGAGGGTGAGCTCCCGCACTTCTTACACTCGTGCATAAAACGTGCGCGCACCGGTAGCTGTGACAGCGCTGTAAAGCGCGTCCTATGGTAAAGATATAAACAACCGTTTAGAGTACCGTTGGTTGAAACTAGCTGAGACGCCAGTAAGTCTGGTCGGTACCATTTTGAGTGTTTGTGCGTATGGCGCGTGCTTTGCTCGCCTTCCTAAGTGACACAAACGCACGTGCTGGGCTGCGGAGATCGTGCGCAGGGCTGTGAAAGTGTCAACAAATTTAGAATCGCCTCAAGAGTGGGCTGGCGTATCTAGAGTGTGCCGGCCACCTGACGAACGCGCATAACTCCGTACCGTTTGATGCTATTCGCATTAACGTAGATAATCATTCCCAAAGGATGGGTTCTGCTGATTTTATTCCCCTTGCCCCCTCTATCGATGCCACTGGGGGAGGGCGTGGTTGAATCGCCCCTCCCTGTCCCCCGGTTTCGATTAGTGATGGGCCGAACTTTTGCCGAATCGAAAGTTTGGCGCCGAATCTTGGGATTCGGCTAAGTCGAACTTTTGCCGAACTTTTCTAAAGATTCGGCAAAGATTTTGCCAAAATACATTGTTACCTGACTTAACATTGATATTGAGATTTTTCTGGCAAATAAAGGTTTTGTCTTTTTTTCTTAACTTAAATGCAACATGTAATGCTTATCGACACAGTTATTACTAAATAAGGTGACATTCTACAAGGTAATTGTATCGGTGTCGTTTTTGTGTGCTTACTGGCAATTTTAGTGACTGCTCTCAGAAGTGGCGTGACAACGAGGTTAGTCAGAAGCGAGAGTTTCGGTTTTGAGGCATCATCGCAAGCCTGCATGTTTGTGTACATTGTTAAAATGAAGGCAATAATACTACGTTCTTGCTTTTCGGGTAATCACCGTTTCGTGTGCGAAAACGATGCAACGGTTGCTGAGCCTTCAGCAGAAGAGATACCAATATTATCGTATTTGATATTATTGTAAATATGCATGTTTTTCGATTTTAGTAACTTAGCGTCACCTTTGCATAAAAATGTGTCCCATGCTCGCAACCTCTTGTTTTTAACCTTTAAAATGCGGGTTTCTGGTGTTAGGACATACACGGACGTTCAGGAAGATGAGGAGAGTTAGGAATGTCGGTTGTGAGACGTCGAGCATTTCAGTTCTGTTTAATTTTATGCAGATACATGAAAATCGCGAAATAACACTAATTGAGAAAGCAATATTATTTTGTTTTGGTACACACTACTTCTGAGCCGAAAACAGAATTGTTATAACTGCGAGGAGTGCTTTAAAGTAATTGTCGGCCAATGTTTCAACAACCTCGTTTCATTACTGGAAAGGCCACATGAAAATCACTGTATCCACTGTATACACCTTTTCTACGTGGGTGCCGCCATCTTCAATTCTGTAACTTCCGGTATGCGTGAAAACATTGTTATCTTCTCACCTCGACAGTAGAACGTGTTAACATTCTAATTGCAACCGTCAGTCGTTCTTGTTATGACCCCTCTATACTTTTTTACTTGTTCGGGGATGTAATCTCTTGCTTTTTGTTCGGAACGCATACTGGATACGGGGACAACGTGGCTGGGTGCGAGGCTAAACGAAAAAGGTGTATAGCAGAACCAGAAAACCCAACTATAGCCTCAACCCAGCTTGTTTATTTTGTAGCACGCGGTATCGGGCTACAGGGCAAAATCAAAACAACCAAAATAGCGACGAGTAAGCTTATAGGCGCTATCGCGGCAGCTGTTTTGTAACTGTAAACTGAGTAAATCGCGCAAATTATGTTTGAAATATATCGAGCAATAAGCTTTATGGTGTCCGAAATTTCGGTCAATGTTATACATTTACTCTATGGGGTGAGTGACGGTTTGGCAAAAACGTCCGAAAAATCTGTCGTGTCCGAAAATCGGTTGGCATTATACATTTTCTACTTGGACACTTATGCTTTGATGGGAAAGAGAAGCTGAAAGAATGCATCCACGCGCAGAGTTGTCTGATCAGTTTGAATAATTTGTGGGACTAGACTGTAGCAGGACGGCATAGCTTTGTCATTCAGCCCTTTCTCTAATTAGTTTGTTGCTGGTTCTTCATTTTGTGCAAGTGGAACAATGTTTTATATTTTTGTTAAATGCAGAGACTGATTTTCGACCAGTGTTTTTCTGTGAAATCGGAGAGGGTCTTTTCATTTCTTTTTTGCTTTGACTCATTGCAGTATTTCATTGGCAAGCAACAATAATGGGACCTGTGAGTACCTTCGCCACACCTTGATTTCTTTTTTTAGTTAAGCGGTAGCAGCGTCTTGATTTGGGTCGAGACATTGTTGAAACTTTTCTAATATTTTTGCTGGTGATGTTTCTGAACATTTTTTTCATCGAATTAGTCAGATTCTGCTAAAACAGTTAAACAAAACCAAGAAGGATAATGATATATTTAGTGTCAATACCTTGATGGTATTGTAAGTGTGCTGTGTGTATTTCAAGGAAATCCCAAAGGCACAGCCTGTTTAGGATGTCCAGATAAAAGGCATTGTTTTATCTTTTAGCCACTTAACTTTTCTGAAGGAACTGCTTCAACATTTATTTTATCCCTTTTTCGAATTTGAAAGGAAGCAAACCTAGTTGTTTTGCAGGCATATGCTGTCATCTACAGAAAATCTAGTGAAGGCAGCAAACTTGCTATTTTAGCCTCTCTGACTGTTTGCTTCGTGCCAGTTTCTGTAGCTTACGGTCGGTCTGATAAGTTGCACCTTTTTTCTCTGCAGCCTGACAGTCCATACCAGGGGGAGTGTTTTTCCTTACGATCCATTTCCCTACAGACTATCCATTCAAGCCACCTAAGGTAAGAACCGTTGTTCATGAACATCCCTAGAATGATTGTCTAGATCAATGGTTCTCTACCATCTATGTTTCGCGGACCTCTTGTGGATCTGCGGAGATGATGGAGGACCCCGTTTGCGGTGAAGGGAGGGGAAAGGTGTAAGTTAAATAAAACGATTTAATAAATGGATATAACTAACGGCTAGTGTGAAGTAACTTCTCTTATTGACATAAGCACAAAAAGAACTCTCCTGAAAACAAATGTTTCTTCTCAATCTAAAAAAATATATATATATTATTGCCGGGTTTTATTGACGAGGCAGGGCTTCGCGGATCTCTAGAATGCCTTCGCGGACCCCCATTTGAGAACCACTGGTCTAGATGTTACGCAGTTTTTTGTGCACGTTGTCCAAGTCACTTGTGCCGACCTGCCACAGATTGGGAAAGCACTCCCGATTTCTACAGTAGTCACAGGCTTTTACAAAAGTGGTGTTGGTTACAGGGGTTGCATCTTGAACTCGAACATTGTTTGAAAAGGCATACTTAATGACAAACCGTGGGTGTTGTCATGCTAGGTAGGTAGGGGAAGGAGCCACGAGCCGCACTTCAACACACGAAGAGCCGCAGCTTGGCCACCTCTGATATACCGGATTTTCGCAATTCTAAGCACCCCCCCTCTATTTTCGCGAAAAAATTGGGAAAAAAAGTTTGCATGCTAATCTAAGCACCCCCTATGCAGAGGCGCGCGGGCTCGTGACGCCCGCGCGCCCGGTAGGTCACGTGCTGGGCTGATAAATGAGGAGGGTAAGGAGGAAAATGAGAAAGAGGCGAGGCGTCAAGAGAGCTTGGCTTGTGGAGGCTACACGGCTAATGTCGTGCCCCCTCCTACCCTTCAAATCTCCTTGCACGTGGGTCTGTTATCGGCAGCGCTTGGCAGGTTTCGCTCGCGGACATCGCGGGTGCGGGCTGCTTTGTTTGGAGTCGGTTGTTTGACAGCCCTAACGAAGTGATGAGTTCGAAGAGGACTGCCTACAGCTTGAAGTTCAAGCGAACTGCAATCGCGTTTGCCGAATACAATGGCAATCACAGTGCCGCTGCGGAATTCGGCGTGGACCGAGCCTGCATCATCAGGTGGAGAAAGCAGCAGGGCCAGATTATCAAAGGCGCCCCGACGCTAAGAAGTTCACCGGACCGCACAAGGGTCGACATCCGCAAATGGAAGAAGAGGTATGTGAGTTCGTTCGCAGCAAACGATGCCGGGGCTTCGTTGTTACTGCCGATGCAATTCAAATGAAAGCGTTGGAGATTGCAACAAGACTGCAGATCCCCTGCACGGTGTTTCGTGCCAGCCAAGGCTGGGTGGACCGTATGATGAGACGAAATGGATTTTCTTTGAGACATGGGACAACCATTTGCCAGAAGCTGCCAGCCGATTTTGAAGAAAAACTTACAGCTTTTCAGCGGCATGTGATGAGGCTCCGCAGAGAACACTCCTACCAGCACGGCCAGATCGGCAACGCCGATGAGACACCTGTCTATTTTGACATGCTGAGGGCGTGCACAGTTAATGAAGTAGGAGCCTGAGAAGTGAAGGTGAGGACGACAGGGTACGAGAAGCAGCGTGTCACAGTAATGCTGTGCATAACAGCTGACGGCCGCAAGCTTCCACCAAATATCATTCTAAAAAGAAAAAACATGCCAAAAAATGAATGTTTTCCTAAAGATGTGATTGTGAAAGTGCAGCAAAAAGGGTGGATGACAGCCGATCCGATGACAGACTGGATTCGGGTTGTGTGGGAGCAGCGCCCGGGAGCATTGCTCGGCGGACCTGCAGGCACGCGGTCGATGCTTCTCTTGGACGCGTTTCGCGGCCATCTGACCCCGGAGGTAAAGACCAAGCATCGGAACATCAATAGCGACTTGGTTGTGATTTCGGGTGGCATGACGCCAGTGCTGCAACCCTTCGACGTTTCAGTCACAAGCCTTTTAAAGCCAATCTCCGACAAGAGTACAAAGAGTGGGTGCGAAACCCTGACCGGAAGAAGACGCCGACGGGAAAGCTGCAGAAAGCGTCGCCATCAACCATCGCAAAGTGGATTTCGGACTCGTGAAAGCGGGTCCAAGTGGACGTTGGGGTCAAATCATTTAAGAAGTGCTCGATCACAAACCACTTCGACGGAACGGAAGCCGACCTGCTGTGGGATAGCGAGAGCGGCGGTTCAAGTGGTGCGACGAACTCGAGTGGCAGTGACAATGACTGAGCATCCGAAACAAGCGGTGGGTTCACTGTCTCCACAGATTTTTCTTTTGAATGTTTGCAAAATAAAGTGTTATTTCTCGCACGCGTCTCGTCTTCATGTCGCAGCGAAAAGAGTGGGGGGGGGGGGGTGTCATTCTAGATTTTTCGAATCTAAGCACCCCCCCCCCCCCTTACTTTGGGCATCGCGATCGTGAAAAAAAGGGGGTGCTTAGAATCGAGTAAATACGGTATATAAAATAAGCAACCATCCTTCCAGAGACACTTCGCATCGCTGGAAATATGATCGCAGTTATGAGATAAACTTGGGAGTCGAAAACCGTCGTTTCCTTACAATAAAAAAAAAAAAATCTTTTCTGGAAATTTTTTTTTTATTGAGCAGGGAAACATGATGCTTAGGTCACGTGGCATCAATTTCCTTGCTAAATTTAGCTGGAAAACTAAATTGCTTTATAGGTCGTGCGACGTCAATTTTCTTGCTAAATTTAGTGGCTAATTTCATTTATTGATCACGTGTTGTCGGGTCACGTGACGTGATTTTCTCCGCTAAATTTAGCGGGGGAACTGGAGCTGTTTAGGTCATGTGACATCGACTTCCCTGCCAAGTTTGGCGGGAAAACTGAATTGGTGTTAAAGGGGCACTGAACTTGTTTTCGGAGAGGGTTAATCTTAAATTGTTTAAAATGTGTTAGTTCTCAAATTTACCAAGTCCTATATTACAAAACCTTCTCTTCATCTCAGGGCAAGAGAAAAATATGTGGACTCTTTTTTTCTTGCGGACTACACTGTGGACCAAGGAAAGCCCTACAATACGCGCAGATTCAGAATGATTTTATTGTAACTCGTTTCGAAGAGAGTCTGATAGGTAAACATTCACATAAGACTCCTTTTTTTCACCGCGGGCGAAGCCATGGCTTGCAACTCGCCGACAAGCGCCCTTCGTCGACCACTTCACTCGGAAGTAATTTCTTCCCCAAAAAAGTGTCACGATTTTTTAACACTCTTTTAATGAGGAAATAAGCTTTGCAGGATTGTGATTTCGGGCTTGTTGGGATGCTTGAAGCACCTAGATTGAGTTGCCACCACAAAAAGGCGCACAAGTATTGTGACGTCTGGTAATGTGACGTCAAATTTCCCTCTAAATTTAGGGGGAACGTGATCTAGTGTATAGGTCACGTCACATCAGATCATGTTACTACAATTTTCCCACTAATTTTAGCTGGGAAACTGAACTTGTGTATAGGTAATGTGACATCAATTTCTCTGCCGACTTTGATAAGGAAACTTGATTGATTTGTATATCATGTGACGACAGGTCATACAACATCAATTGACGTCGCATGACGTGAACAGCACTTTAGCGGACAGCACTTTAGCAGACAGACAAAATTTTGGGTATGAGGGGCAATTTATAAAGCATTTCATGCTTTCATAAAGACTTTTTTCTGGAGCTTGTTAAGCATAGTATGTTGTAGAACTGACTTTGAATACTGAAACATTAGATGTCATCATTCCTAATAAGGTTCAATTCACCCTGGAAATTTTAATCAATTTAAGTGAACGATTCAAAAGTTGACCCTGCGAGGCCATACCCCCCTTAAAACACTTCACGAATCTTGGTGCTTTCCACTTAACTCCCTGAAGCAGATTGCAGATCTGCTCCTTCCTTTGACACACTGTGGCTGTTAGTGAATAGTGCCTGTATCTATTTTCAGCCCAAATATGGTGTTTGAAGTTGTGATTTCCATTGAGCATTCAGAGAAGATGTTACACTTGTCTAGATTGTGCCCTTCCCCTACTATAATTTCTCCACGTGCCAACTAAAGGTCCAGTGCAGAAATGGGCAATCTCTTTACACTCTGGCCATACCTGACACTTATGAGGTTTGGAAAGCCCCATAAGTTGTTTGTCTGTTTAGGGACAAAAGACGCAGCAGCCCATATGGGTTGCAAAGATGTGTTGAGACAGAGATCTGTCTCTAGCTTTGGCTGGAGGCTATACAGATTGAAAGTTGTCTTTCAAAGTTCTAAATATTTTGCTTACTACAACCTTAAAATTTTTAGGAAATTCACAACCTCTTTTGTGCATGTCAATACGGCAGTACACGAAAGCGGTCGTCTGAGCAGACTGACAGGGTTCATGCGGGTCCTTGAAATCCTTGATAACCCTGGAATTTAAAAGTAGCATTTTCAAGGCCTCGAAAGTCCTGAAATTTTTGCAGGTCCTTGAAAACCCTTGGTTTTTGAGGTTAAAACAACCACTTTGTGTACCAAGACATGTATACTCTGTGAATTATTTCAATTTTACAGAGAAGCCTTTGCGTTTCCAGCACAACACACTGAGCAGATGTTTTTGAATGCGTGGCCTCACTGGAGTCAGTTTCGGTTCTGAAGGGCATAGCCAGATTCACATCTAATCCACTCTTTTGTTATTTCCGGTACAGGATCAGAAGTTGCCATCGTAGCTCGAATGTTATACTTAGGGTGGTGTGGTTCTTGCATCGTGTAATGGTAGCGGTCAAAATTACTGCAGTGTCTGCAGGTGAAAAAAAAAAAATGCCTGGGAAATGCAAGTTCCAATGCTCAAGGCTGAGCAATGAAGTTACAGGCACTGGCTTGCAAAATCCTCTTAATATCTTGTCTTGTGCAAGCAATGCTTTCAATGAGACATGGCCCTTGAAAGTCCTTGAAAACCACCAAATTTTCGTCTTTGATACCTGCATGAACCCAGGGCTGACCTTTTAATTTTAACCTTACGCCTAAGCTACTCGTCTTGGCAACTAGAATGCAGGCCTGGTTGGCTTCATGTCCCAGCATCAGCAGCTGGTTCAAAGTTGCATAAATTCAGCAGATTGCTGAACCGTGCCTTTGAACATGTCGCTTAATTGAGTGTTCCTGCGGTCACGGTTGCAGGTAGCCTTTACGACAAGAATCTACCACCCCAACATAAACAGCAATGGCAGCATCTGCCTGGATATCCTGAGGTCACAGTGGTCCCCTGCCCTCACAATATCTAAAGGTAAGGCTCTACCTCTTCATTTTTACTAGTCTCCACATCTCTTTGTCGCTATGGCCTCTTTGTGTTAACAACCGTGAAATTCAAGACGTTTCTGACTCGCATGCACTTCAATCGGACATTAACTCAGTCTCTCGATGTGAGTCGTGGGCTATTGAAACTAAACATTAATAAATGTCAACACATGAGAGTGTCCCATAAACCAAGTGACAGTCTTTAAAACTACCTTGATGACAATTCTTTGGAACAAGTATCATCTTACGAATATCTCGATGTTCACTTCTAGCCTTTCATGGAAACCTCACATTTGGTGTATCACTTCTTGTGCTAACTGCATGTTGGGCTGCCTAAAACTTTTCATTGGCACCTGTTTTACTTAAATTGGTTTTATATAAAACATTAATGGGAAACATTAATCGGCCTCTCTCCAAGATCCCGGTCACGATACCCTCGTCGCGGAGTCCATTCAAAATCATTGCACTGCTAGTGTCATGTCGATAAAAATTTGTTTATCCTTGCCATCTCTCTCTGCGGCGTCGAATTTGACACTTACCGTAAAATCCCGTAAGGGCGCCCTCCCCGAAAGATCGCCCATCCCGTTTTTCTGGCTAAATATCTGGAACATAAAAATTCGGAAACATCGCCCACCCTCCGATTCCCGTTGGACGTCAAGCGATTTCTGACGGGAATCTCACATCAACGGCGCGATCGGCGGTACCGGTGTGTCAGAGAAGCGAGTTCATAGCGGGTTCCCGCGTTTTTGTCTGCGATCTGCGCGCGATATCGGTTCGCGTAACACTCTGTTTGTTCCCGCGTGTATATTGCATCGTGAAATGCAAATCTGCTGCGTTCGCGATTTGCGGTATCCGTTCCCGAGTTAGTAGCAGATTCCGGTGTGTTTGTCCGCGATCTGCGCGCGCGATATCGATTTTCAGCTGATTTTTTGAATCACACGCGCGAGTTGTTCTTGCGTGTATTTTGCATCGTGAAATGCGTTTCTGCTGCGTCCGCGATCTGCGTTATCCGTTCCCGTGAAATGCGGGTCCTCGGCGGGCTTCCGCGAGTCCTTCGCACAGTGAACCACGAATCTGCTGCATCGGCCACTTGCGGTATCCTTTCCCGTCACATAGGAGTTTGTAGCGAATTCCCGCGTGTTTATCGCATTGTGAAACGCAAATCTGCCGCGTCCGCGATCTGCTGTATCAGTTCCCGCATCACGTGGTTTGTAGCGGGTGCCCCGGCGCTTATCATTAATTTTTGATAAAGTTTTGCTGTGGCATCCCCAAAGATAGCCCACCCCATGCTTTTCACCATTTATCATTTCATTTCGGGTGGGCGTCCTTACGGGATTTTACGGTATGTCTATTCCACAAAATTTAGTTTCGTAATACCATCTTACGCGATCAAATGAATGCTCACCCCTTTTATGTTTTATCCCATGTTAATCATCCGCATAAAGGTGGGATCCCAAGCTCATTAACAAGGGCATTTCACTCGGCATTCCTTCCTTGCACATCCCAAGAATGGAACGACCTCCTCGGTTTGATTGCTACCATCACTGACCCCAATTTATTCCGAAATGCTATCCCTAACCATTTGTTTCCAATAATCTATGGCCTGTTTGTTATATGATTACCATTATTAACTTGTTACAGTTCTAAGTTTGGCCATGAGCAAGTTTTGCTTTTCTTTGACTGGAGTCATTGAATTTAGTGTTCTACGGTGATCTCAATGTGAGGTCGTGGAAAGTGACTATGTGACACCGATGAGGTATGGTGGAACCTCCGTAACTCAATATCAGGGTTGTAAAGTACCTAGGTAAAAGTAACTGGAAATCGGTATCTAGGTACTTTTGTTCTACCTATGTACAAACCTAGGTACTTTAATTTCTCGGTATCTATATCTGTATCTTAGGTACATTTGCATCTGGTTCGGAGCTCTAGCACTACATTTGAGCAGAGAGCATGTGCAGAGCGATTTGAGCGATGCATAGTTTATTTTTGCAACAAAAAAAGTGTTAGAGAATTATGATTGCGAGTAAACAATTGTAGTCGTTATGATTTATGGTAAAAATCTTGTCTGCACCTTCAGGAATGCACAAGCAATGTTTACACATGTAGTTGTGGTAAAGATAAAAATAACCAATCCAGAATGGGTTAAAAGAAAATGTGCGTATTGGATATTAAAGGAGGCATTGTGCTCCAAGCTTCCTGAGAAGCTTTTAGTTAAATCGTCACCGTTTAATTATCTGCATTTTACAACAGATTGGGCAACATGTGGAAAAAATTAACTAGGAGTGCATTCCATTATACCCCTACTTTTAAACTTTTTGTGGGAGAAAAGTTGTTGGGGCCTTGGCAAGGAATTCATGCACGCCTAGATTTTATGAAAACAATGTGCAATGTATCAACTCAAAAAAGGAAAAGAAAAATATTTTGCTGCATGTTGCTTGATTTTTGTTTGCTCGAAAATTGCTGGTTTAACCGGATTTTTGGAACTCTTTTTTTCTGGTTGGTTGTAACATTGACACAGACAGAGCTTAGAATATTCGAGTGTAAGCTGTCTCTAAGGCAGATCTTTACCAATGATGAAAGTATGTAGTAAAGTCTCTAAAATATAATTGTGCTCTGAAGCATCCAAGATGTTACAAACACCAACTTGGGAGAAGTAGTGGGGAAGTAGTCCAACCCATCTGACTTGGGATGTCCGACATCACTTTCCTCTACAACTTGTCCTCCCATTAGGTTTGATTTAATTTTTTTTTTAAAGTTTAGCAAGTTGGTTGGTTTAGTGGCCCCATATTCTAGAGCCACACAGCTAAAAAGCAACAGTTTCTTCAAAGCGGTCGCAAGTGTTGCCCTGACGAGTGGTTTCGTCTGACTGTTTATTTTCCTCCTCCCTCGCAGTGTTGCTTTCCATCTGCTCGCTGCTGTGTGACCCCAACCCAGACGATCCCTTGGTTCCTGAAATAGCAAAGATTTACAAGAGTGACAGGGAGAAGTACAACGAGCTAGCTAGGGAGTGGACCAGGAAGTATGCAATGTGACTCTAATTGGAAAAAAAGGTTTTTTTTTGTTCGTTTTTTTTTTTTTCACACACGTCCTTTGTATCCCCCACCAGAGGGGAGTTAAAACAACCCTATGGTAGTGCAAAGAGAATGTCAGCCACTGCTTTGGAACAGTCTGTGCTTTGTGTAAATAAAATCATCTTTTACAACTGTCGTCTTCCGTGTCTTCTGCATCCTCTTGCTACTTTGAACTGCGGCTGGATAGTTCTTTGGTGTCTTCGTAATATTTGTGTTTGAGTCTTGGGATTCGGCAGAGCCTAACTTTTCTAAAGATTTGGCAAAATTGCATTGCTGCCAGGCTTAAAGAAGCACTGACACATCAAAACCTTTTTTTTTTTTTATTATCCAAAACTGTTAAAAACAATGCCGGGACATTACTCTCAAAATTACAAACTTGAAAATTCAGTATTTGTGAAGTAAAAAAAAAAAAATTTCCAAGTGTCGAATTTGAAGTATCCGTGCGGGAACTTCAAGTTGACTTTCTTTCGCGCCTCTGAACCACCGCGACCCGAAGGGAGGTGAGGAGCGGGAGAGAAGGGTGCCAGGGGACCGGGAAAAACGGTTTCTTAGATTCACCGATCATCCTCTGCTATGTGCGTTGAGCGCCGCCAAGTTTTCTGAGGGAGGGTACCAATCCAGAAGGCGACATTGCACCGGACTCCGATTATTGGTATTTCAAAAAGAAGGGCCGTAGTGCGTTCACTATTGCAATAAAAAACGTGTTTTACGATTGCCGTTATTAAATGTTATAGAAATATCGCCTACAAAGCTAAATTTCACGATTTTTGACGTCTGCCAATCAAAAGAATCGAGGAGGTGAGGAGCGGGAGAGAAAAGCACCAAAAATAAAAAGATGCGGACGCATGTAAAAAGTATTTTTGTGGGATGCGTTTTTTTTTTTCGTGTTTACATAAAACATTGTTTTGACCAAAAAAATGCAACCTTTGGGGTGTCAGTTTCCCTTAAAGTTAAAATTAAGTTTATTCCATGCAATTTGTAATATTCCATGCAATTAAATACAATTTGTAATGCATATTAACAGTTATTACTAAATAAGGTGATATCCTACAAGATAATTGTATCTGTCATTTTGTGTGTTTACTGGTAATTTTATAGTGACTTTTGCAGAGGTGGTGTGACAAGGTTGGGTAGTAGCGGCCGCTGTTGCAGATCACAATACGGGAGTTTCTGTTCTGAGGCCTCATTGGCCTCGTCAGCGCAAGCCTGCAAGTGTGTGTACGCTAGAGATGCTGCAAACTTTGGTGAAACTGAGGTTCGAAGATAAAACCAAGGGGCCTGAAAGGTTTGCAAAGTTTTGAAATGTCGAACTTGTTACATAAAAATTCAGGCGATTTTCAAAGTTTCGAGTTTTTGGCGCTGAGAAGTTTGATTGTTTTCGAACTTTAGGTTTTTTGTGCTACGAAATTCAACATTTTCGAACTTTCTATGCTAAGGAATTCAACAGTTTTCGAACTTTGAACCTGCAGAGTTTAGAAGTTCGAAGAACTTCTGAACAAAAGTTTGGCAAAGTTCAAACCAAGTTCACCCCCATGTTCCAGGCAACAAATATCAATAACCCAAGATGTCAATGTGTGAAGTGGAGTTGAAATTGCACCGAGTCTCACTGTTAGCTGATCGTTCTACAAACGACGTGCTTGTAAAGTGCTGAATGGTCTTTTTGGGGTGACCTCGACCTCGCACCTTTTTCTTTCGACTTCCGCACAGAGCCTCTCCCGCGCACAACTTCGTAGCTTGCCCCAAGGTAACCTGTAGGCCAACAGATTTCTGATGCCCCAGCTGAAGTGCCCCGTTTGAAATTCAACCGGGGCACTTCGCTGGGAGCTTTCTTTATAGCATTAGCTGTTTTTAAACGTCGTTAAGGAAAGACTCTCGTGTCAAGGAAAGGCGTGCACGGAGAGCGACACTGATGCGCTACAGCAAATGCTGAATCGGTACTTGCATCATTACCATTAGTAACCGGCTGCATTTTATAGCGGTCGATGTCTTCATTCGTCGAAGCTTTTCGAATTCGAACTTCAGCGGAGTTCTCAAGTTGCAAACGTTTCAGATTCGAACCTTAGTGAGGTTCGACAATTTCGAACCCGAACTTTGGGAGGTTCGCCCCACCTCTTTCCACTTGGCAGAGCGAACGCTGGACAGGAGGTCGCCTTCCCTCCGGCGTTCGCTCTGCTGCAGTGGAAAGAGGTGGGAGGAGCTTCCACTTTACTCTTCACCCGTTACCAACTATAGTGTACGTCAGGGGTGGTCAGGCTAACCCGGCCTAAGAGCCGGAAACAAATCCACGAAACTTCCAAGAGCCGCGAGGGGGGGCAAACTTTTGTCCAGAAAAATAAACGAAACTAGAGCTACTTTCAATCTATCCCAGTCAAAAGCAGACCAACCAAACGTAAGGTAGAAGTAGCACAAGATTACCAAATTGCCACCTGTCTTTCGATCTAAAACGTGTTCCATTTCTCTTTTGGGGGAAGTGCTCGTGTGACCTGGAGGAAGGTGGGGGAGTCAGAGGGGGGGGGGGAAGGGAGCCGCGAGCCGCACTTTAACACGCGAAGAGCCGCATGCGGCTCGCGAGCCGCAGCTTGGCCACCCCTGGTGTACGTTGTTAAAATAAAGGCAATAACACTTCTTTCTCTGGGAGTCACCGTTTTGTGCGCAAAAACGAATGCAACGGCTGCTGAGCCTCCACCAAAAGAGATAACAATACTTTTGTTAATATGTATGTTTTTCATTTTGAGTCACTTGCATGAAAGTGTGCGTCCCATATTTGCAACGTCTCATTTTTAACCTTTAAAATGCCGGTTTCTGATGTTGCGACACACACGTTTAGTAAGATAGGAAGATTTAGGAATGTCGGATGTGCAACGTCGAGCATGGTTTTATGGAGATACATGAAAACCGAGAATAGCGATAATTATAAAAGCAGTATTATTTTGTTCTGGCACAAACTACTTGTGAGCCCAAAACAGGAGCATTATAATTCCGAGGAGTGCTTTGAAGCCCTTGTCAGTCAATGTGTCAACTACCTCATTGCATCACTGGAAAGATAAAATGAAAGTCACGTTTGTCACTTGTGCAGTAGACTGCATCAATTCCTGGTTGATCTTCTGTTCTTGAGACCACAATCACAAATGCTGACACACGCACAGTTACCATGTCACCTACTCCGCACATCACCGTAACCGCTGGTAGTACTGCACTGTATGATGGTAACCGCACGACCGCATAGCGTCCATTTGCAATCCATAGCCCCATCACGTTCTCATGCGTGTGCAGACGTTTGCCGAATCTTTGCTAAACTTTTCTTCAAAAGTTCAGCATGTTCCGTTTCCTGTACAAATAGATCAGGCGCACGCGTGCACCATCCCGCTTTAAAAATGAGCTTTCCTCATAAGCACGCGGCCGCGGTATTTGTACTTTTTGTAATGTTGGTCGCAGCAGGTTAGCCACGTTGAGTGCACTTTTACCAAGCACCGGTGCACTGCGGCAAAGCCACATCCGCGGAAGCGAGATACACAGGTGTAGCTTCACCGCAATGCAGCGGTGCTCGGTAAGAAGCACGCTCAACGCGCTAACCTACCGCGGTTAACACTTGGAAACAGGGGTTTCCCCAGGAATTGAAATTAGGGGGAGGTGTCTAAATTTTTAGGGGGGAGGGAGGGGCAAATTTACACAGGGAAGGGAAGGATTGAGAATAAAGGAGTCCTTAGCAAATTTAGGGGCTGCCTTCAGAAAAACATGGCGGGGGGGGGGGTGTACACTCCCCTTCGGGGTGTGTAGGGAAATCGCTACTTGGAAAATGATAAATATCACAGTTCATCTCGAGGCGAGATATCGAATAGCGTATTACTGAAACTACTATTCAAATATTTGCACAACAAAAAAATATTTAACATACATTCAATCGAATCTGGATGGTGACAGAATTTAAACAGCAGTATGTCAGCTTTCTGTTGGTGCATTAGTCGCACAAATTAGGTAGGACTATTTCAACCTCCACATTCAAAATAATTTTAAATATTGTTATGTCCATGACGCCACTTCCTGAAGATTTGGAAACAATTTCAAAATCATTTCAACGTCCCCCGTCAAAATATGCTTCTCCTTATTTTGACGTCTTAAACTTAAATATTTGAAGCTTCGGAGTTCCAACAGGAAAGCGATCGAAAGTGGCGATCAAACAAATATCTTGCTTGCAGCCTGCATACAGTTCAACACACATTTTCCAGAAACAAATGTGCAGTGGACTGCAGTTTTTATTTCGTTGCGATATGGAATGCAAAAAAACTTCTCAAAGTACAACTTCGGCTATCAGGCCACACATAACATTTGCATGGTTCTGCCCAACATTGCAGAATACGACACCATTGCTCTTCATAATCCATTTCACATGTTTTATACAAAGCAGCTGAATGTCGTGTCAAAATTGCCATCGACTGCAAACTTCGTGTACCTCACACAACCGCGCCAGAACCTTTGTTTGTTTGCACTGGTCAAGAAACATCAAGGAGGCAATGTTTGCATTCAGAACTTTTTATTTAACATCCGGATTTTTCGTAGTTGACCCACTCGTTATGCACGAATCAAAAAGAAAACCTAACTAAACAACGAACTCATGAAATCCGCTCGAAAGCAGGCAGGGCAGATGTCAAGCAAGACTGCAACCATACAGACTCTGCTTACACGATATGGAGGAACAAAAAGTGGGCCAAATCTTTTAGTGTTGCATAGTATACGCACTTACATTTGTTATGTGCAGGCAAGACAGAAGGATATCTAGCTCACCTTTGTTGTAGATTCAAAATTTTATACGAAATGCGTGCCGAAATGACGTGCGAAAACCAGGCATGGCAAGTTTTAAAGAAGCACTGACACAACCAAAATCGAATCTTTTTTTATTATGCGAAACGATTGAAAACGATGCCTGGACATTACCCTTCAAATTCGAAACTTGGCAATTCAGTATTTGTGAAGTAAAAAAACAATATCCAAATGCCGAATTTGAAGTTCCCGCACGATCCGCGCCAGTGGAGCGACGTCAAATATTGAGGGGTCCTGCAAGTCGAGTTGCTTTCGCGCCTCCGGTCCGAAACGTGTCGCCGCGACCCGAAACGAGGAGGTAACGAGCGGGAGAGGAGGGCGCCGGCATACCGAGAAACCGGTTCTCTTCGTGCATGCCGTGCTGCCTATCGCTTCGAGCACACGACGCTGCCCCGGTGGAGTCACAACCGAAACTACGATACACAGGCACCAAACCCAGTTGTTTTGACCGTTTGACGATTCCTTTCGAAGTCCGAGAGGCTGCGGGCACCTAAAAAGACCACTCTGTCCGATTCCCCGACTCACCGATCACCCTCTGCTACACGAGTCGAGCACCGCCATGTTTTCCAAAGGGGGATAAAAATCCAGGAGGGGGACATCACAACGGAGTCCGATTTTGACTCCGGTATTGACTCAGATAACGCAATAGCGAACGTAAGCGTTCGCTATTGCGTTAAAAAACACGTTTTACGATTGCCATTATTAAATGTTATAGAAATGTCGCCTACAAAGCTTTTAAATTTCATGATTTTTGATGTCGGAAATCAAAAGAAGCGAGGAGGTGAGGAGCGGAAGAGGAAAACACAAAAAATAAAAAGATGCGCGCATGTGGAAAATTTTTTTTTTGCGATGCTGTATTTTTTGTGTGTCTGACTAGAATTTGCATTGTTTTAAACAATAAGAAAATACAACCTTTGGGGTGTTAGCGCCCCTTTAAGGATCCACTGTCAAGCCAGTCCCGCACACACATTGAATAGAACATTTCCACTGCCAACTAGGACCGAAACTAAAGGCACGCAACACATGGCTCTGTCAACACGACACTGACACTACTGTCCGAAATAAGACGGAACAAAACACGAAACAATGAAACACCTACCACTGCGATGGCCGCATTGACTGGGGATGTCGAACTAATAAAGCCATATTTGGACATTCTATGGAAGTGACGCTCACAGACGTCAAAATAATTGTAGAAATATTTCGACGGTGGACATAGAAATAATCGCTACTTATAAATTAGTAAAAACTAAATCATCAAGTTGACATTCAAAATATATACACAGTGCAGCTATATCGCATATAACATATTACAGCTATATCACATATAACAATGTACTGTTCAGAGCGATCAGTGGACTGCACTGTATTCAGAAAACTTCTTGTTCATAAGCAAGCATGCACATTTGTAAAATGTTGGACATTTTTCACAAAATGGTTAAGAGGACATGAATGTTGGTGGAAAATTCGCACATAGGTATATTTTCAAACATCCAAATGAGGCTGTTTGGACAGAGGCTGCCCCTCTGTTCATGAAAGCACAAAATTATTATGTCTAAAATTGCACAAAAAAATGCACTAAAACTGCGACCGTCTAGTCAAGACGTCAACATTGTCAATAAATAAAAGGGGTTATGTCGTGATATGAATAAGAGTACAAAATGAGTTGACTGTTCATGGCAGAGAATCAGCAGGGGGCAACCAGAACGAAGCAGACTTCAGCCGGTGCCGACGAGATGTTCCGGACAGAGTAAGGCACCCCTGGGAGAGGAAACGGCATGCCACACATGTCAGACACAGAGGGAAACAAAAAGCCAACAACAAAACTGCCAACACAAGGCACACTAAGAGTGCCCTGGTGCTAGCACACAACACTGTTGGCAACCTGTTTTATGCACATTGAAATTACAATTTGTTTCTGCAAACTGTGGTATCTTTTGTCATAGGGCAGGTACGAACAAGTCCGGCAGCAGCATCTCGATGTGCAAGAGAGCATGCTCTATCGGTTAGATCATCGCCAGCAGGCAACTTGGCAGTACACTGTGATAGGTGCGGTTGCAGACCTCTTCTTGATAAAACTATATCTTAGGATGACACAGTCAACAGGTAACCTTCACCTTCACCTTGACATTCAACAGGTGACCTTCGCCTTCAATCGCATTATTTGACAAAGAGTTGGCATCCTTGAGCAAGTTTGGCACGTGCGGGGTGTGGCGACTTCATGTTTTTTGATAATCCGTGGAGCCTGTCGATTTGTGTTTTTTTCCAACAAATCAGTTGAGGGTCTGCGCTCTGTACACTTCATCGTCTTGTCCTCAGTTTTCTCGTTGCTGTTTTTACTTTTTTTTAAACTGCGTAAGACCACGGCAGCATATCCTATAGTATATTTCTATTTTACATATCCTGATTCTATCGTTTTATTTGAGGCTCACGAAAAACACATAAAAAATTGGAAGTTGTGTAAACAACAAACGCGTGTGCACAAACTTGTGTAAACAACAAACGCGTGTGCACAAACTATCTTTTCATGAAGGCATCATTTTCCCCTGCATACCTAGCTGCACTGCAGTGCAGTGGCAGGGTAACGAGCCACCAGCCACAAGAGATAGGCAAACACAGCTCGTAATTTCCATGAATTGAAATAACAGTTCCAGCTACGATTCAGATATATCGCAATTCTGAAGCTGTTTTTCTCGTTATATTTTCAGGGGTACGTATGGTCGTTGTTGGCCCAAGATTTGCAAAGAGTGGATGATGGCACAGCCAGAGAAGCACACAGGCATGATTAGACAGGCAGTGCCCTACAAGATGTCTGCTCTGAGAGTAGCACTCTGCCCTGCAGTGCAGCTGTGTCATGTGGGAAGCACTCAATAAAGCAAACTAAGCCAGCAATAAAGTATGAGATTTCAGACTTTTCGAGTATCCGTGCTTGATACAAAGACTAGATTGAATTCCAAGCCCGTTAAACCAATACCTGAAACCCTTCAAAATGCTCCCACACGCCCACCATAACGAAAGCAGGGATGTGGGGGCCTGTGTGAGATTGTAAGATTTAGTTTTGATTTTAAGAAAGTGGGACATCATCTTTTTAAACAAATTGCATATTTATCGAGTTTGACAGAAGGCAGCAGAACGAGCTTTGTGATGCAGCAATCACACTGTTGGAACTCTAGCTCCAGTTGTAACTAAAGCCTCTTGATATGTTTGTGTTGGTCTTACAAATAGCGTCAAGTGTGCCAATGCACGCGACCCGTGCCTCGTCTGGCCGTTGGAAGCAAATAGCGTTGGAGCACTCACTCGTGGCACGTGTACCGCCTCTTCGCAGAGTGATGGTTGTCAGTACTTGTAAGAATTACAAACCGTAAATTTTATTGACGGGCTTTAGCCGTAACATATGTACGGAGATGTGCACATCTTTGTCTGGTGAAAGTGTGAGTGCAGGCACAGCTTAGCAGGCAACAGCACGCACAATGGCATAGAGTACCGCAAAGACTGCACTTTAATCAAAAACCCATGCCAAAACAAAAAAAACTTTTCAATTAGGCGCAAATCAATCTAGCCTGGATGAAAGTCACAATGCCAGCAACTGATGAAGACGCGGCACGAGCGTTTACACTCGATTTCGGCTCGGCCGAAAGGAGGAAGCTCGACACGAAGACTCGCCTCGGCAGATGTAGAAGCTGCTGTTCTTCGTGAGCAGCTCCCAAGTGTCCCTTCTCTCGACTACCACGGTGTTGTCCGTTGCGAGGAGTATCTGAAACGGGAGGAAGACCAAGGCAGAGTGAAATCGCCAAACACCGAAAAAACTAGACCGGGAGCCAGCCGCATGACGCAACCTGTGTCAAGAAAGCGAAGAAGGAATAGCTGTGACCGCACCATGTCATGGTCCCGGGTCTCGGAGTAGCTCTTGGCCACGCCGGGCTGCAGTCGGAGGATGCCCATGGTCACGTGGTCCGTGCTCGCCAACAACCCCAAGCCCATGGGGGCAGCCTCCCCTGCCGGTCGCTGCTCCGCATCCACCAGTTCCACGTCCCGACGCTGCTTCACAAACACTGCAGACCAGTGTGGCACGGTCACAAATTGAGGGCTACAATGAGGCCACACCCACGGGACTTCGCTAGTGTCCTGGGACAAAAGCAAAGTGTCGGAGTGACCGACAAGAATGTCGTTGTGGATCACCGTTTCAGATTTATTAACCAAGAAACACCTCGGTCAGGCATGTGGAGACAATTACTTTAAAGCAAATAAAATCAAAGAAAAAAAAAGAAAAAAAGAATGCCTCAATGTTTAGTTTTTAGTTTTATTGAAAACTATGAAGGTAAGCGAGCCAATCTGGATACACCTTTAACCCGAAATTCACCGATAGACTGAAAACAAATGGGGGCAAAACATAAGACGGGCAAAGACAGCCAGAGTGGAAAATAAAAAAATCAAGATTGAAATTGCGATTTAGATCGGACCAGTTTTACTACGATGATTAAAATCGAACCTTTCCCGCAAGATAGTCCCAAAAATGTTTTTATTTACCTTTTGTATAGCATTTGATGACTTCTATGTGTGATTGTTTTGTACTTAAATCCAAGAATCATGGATCGAGGAAGTTTTATATCAGGCTAGACACGGGCAGAAAGCTGTGCTTTTCTCGGCAAATCGGGGCAGTGAGCTTTCTTTCTAGCTCACACTTTGTTTGTCAGTTACATAACATTCTAAACATGGCTTGCACTGATGTCACATCGCATACTTTTGACCACCATGTAAGAGGAGGAGGGG
This sequence comes from Ixodes ricinus, assembly GCA_037355805.1. NCBI lineage: Eukaryota > Metazoa > Arthropoda > Arachnida > Ixodida > Ixodidae > Ixodes > Ixodes ricinus. The sequence continues at coordinate 61,097 of JAZHYW010002575.1, forward strand.
AAGCTGCTTTTGTAAGAATTTTGAGTGACGGGTTAATTTTCTATAATCTTCTGGGAGGAGAATAGCAACGTCTGTGCAAATGCGGGAGACACAAAAGAGGATCCTGGCAACTGCCCTCTTCTCTGGTGGTCATCGGAGTGCTCTTTGAATGACGTCATGTGCAAGCCATGTATAGCGAGCAAAGCAGAATGCGTAATAAAAGACAAATAAAGCTTTTTAACTGGCTAAAATTAAGCTGTTTTTGTTTGAATATGGCTAGATTTACATCAATGAAAAGTTTTTCATTAAACTACTTTATATTTATAGCAATATTTTCTTCCAAACTGTTATCAGCGATTGGACGAATTGATCGATCAATCTGCCATGTTTAGAAATGCATCCAATGATAACAAATCACCATTTTCTAGCTGCAGTGATTTAAATCAAATTAATCTGATTTCCCTCAAATAAATCTAATTTAAATCAAATAAATCTAGATTAAATTTAAAAAATATTGATCTTTTTTTACTCTGCAGACAGTATTTGCTTTTGTGGAGTATGTTTGTCTCCCGCAATTTGTGTTTCTCAAATGCCAGCCCAGAATGGGGCTTGAACACGTTTAGTTTCTACTGTCAAGGCTAGATTCACTACTATATTATCCCCAAACAATGCTTAACTTTGATGCACTGCCTGCCTGCTTTCAGGCAAAAATATGAATTTTAAAAAGAAAATGAAGTGTTGCCAAATCTATCAAAAGGTCCCACTCCAAACCAGATTGCCATTATCAATTAAACGTTAGCCAGACCACCTTTTGCTTAGAAAGGTTAGAAATTAATTGGGCTACTGCTTATGCTGTCATACTAAAATAGGCCATTACACTCATGCTGAATATTTGCAACAAGTTTGTCCTGCAGCTCTTTGAACTGCAAAGAAATTGTAGGCAAAAGACAATATATAGCGTGGCAGAAGCAGACCTTCCACTGTAACACGAGCAGAACAAATCTTTGCCTGTATAGGTCGGTTTTACCGTGAAATATTTCAAGGCATAGTTTTCTTCCAAAAAATTAGCACAAGCTTAGCAAAGTCAAGGTCGGGTTCATTTGCAGATGATTGAGTTAGCGACGCTATTTACTTGTCGCGACATCTCGCGATAGGCGCAGCAAGCAGAAAACAGAGTGCATCGTCTGCTCGCTGCACCTATCGGGAGATGGTGCCGCAAGTAAATGGCATCGCTAACTAGGTCATCTGCGAATGCGCCCAACCTTGATTCTTGCAACTTTTTTGCTTTCATTTTTTACAGGAAGAGAACCACGCATTGAAATTTCACACGGTAGAATTGACCTGCTCAACGCACGTTTGCTGGATGTTTGAGCTTTCTATGTGCAGGCACCGACTTACAGGCTTAGTATACAACGAAAGGTTTGCATGCCACCCTATTTATATAATTAAGTGAGGTTGAATTGCAACAGCCTAGCCAGGGTCAGATGTCATAAGAGCTAATATGCTGCCTTTCTGGATGAAAACAATAAACACTCAGCAGTCCATATTTCTGCAATTCTAACTTTTCTGGAAAACTAAAACAATTGCGAGTTTTCCAGAGAAGCAAACTAAAAAAGTATAACAATTGCAAAGCCAGCATACTAACTACCATAACTTTACAAACAGCAGAGTCCGTAGAAACAAAGAAAACTTAATTTAATTTTCTAGTTGACGTTTTTAAAATAGCAAATCAACATGCATTTGGAAGAGCATTTGCACAGTGAATACAGTAAAAATATTAGTGCAAGCTATATTGTATACTACCACTTTTGAAAGTGTGGAAACCACAAAGAACTGCTCCATTCAATTTATCCATGCCAACCAAAATGTGCCAACCTTGCAGCAGGATGATGTAAAATGTGGGACAGCACCACTTAGAGAAGCAGGGACGGATTTATGGGTCAGGCTTGGGGGTGACAGTGTGCATTTGGTTGGGGAGGGTTCTGCTGAGAGATCTGATGTACGGGCAAAACGTTCCCCAGATCTATTTTGTTCACCTAATATTTGTCATGTCACCAAAAACTAATTAATTATTCCTAAAAAGTAGCTCGTGCATGTCGCCTTTTCCATTAAAAAAAAAAGTTGCCCTTGGAAGGTTTAGGGAAAGCGGTCGCCGCCCCGCCCCCACCCCCGTTAAAGAAGATCCCTGAAGAGAAGACACCTACCTCGTCGCTCGTGCGAGATCCTCTCGGGTGACCGGTTGAGGCTCCCCTTGGTCTGCAGATTGTCCGCTGAAACATTTGACCTTTTGTGAGAGTGGTGGGCATGAAGCAGATCTCGAAGACATGCTGCTAGCGTTACTCAAAGTGGTCATTTATACAGCTACATTAAAGGGCAACTCCGCTTCATTTTTGATATTTAGAAAACTATGCAGCCCTCTTCAGTATCATATAGGAAGACCCCATGTCAAATATTACGATCTAATTCCGTCTATATATTTAATAAACTGGCCAGCAAACTTTCAAACGAGCCAAGTCGCCGAAATCTGCCAACTCTAGCGTGCGACGTGAGGCGCAATCGTCAGCGCAGTCAATGCAACGGAGTTGGAGCGGCCAACGTTGAACCACTACGCCAGAAGCATGACTACGTCATTCTCACGTTTTGGTTGTTTTTACTTCTCAGAGCGAAATTGAACGATGACGTCATGAGTTTCTCCTCCCGGTGTTGGCTCTACGGCGTCCACGTGATCACCGTAACGCGGATGCGCTAGTTTGCGCTGCCCTGCGCGTTTATCGCATGTCCGGTTTCTCCGCTCCCCCTCTCCTCTTTCGTGTTCTCCCCTTCCCCTCTCCCCCGGGCCATCACTGTCCACGCCATGCGAAGCGACCTGCCCGCGTCGCGTGTCCTGTACCTCGCCCCCACGAACGTCACAAGACCACGTGGTTCGACGTGACGTGGCCATGACTCTGACGGCACAAGACCAATGTTGCCTGACGCAACCGAAGTTTCGGTCTTGGTATCAGCTGATGTTTAAATTAAGATTACACAAATAATATTCAACATTTCGCAAATCCGAAGACGTAGAGCTGTTGAGTAGTGCTTTGTAAAATGGAATTACATGCAAGCCTAAATTTTTTGGAATTGAGCGGAGTTGCCCTTTAATGACGCTATGCACCGACTTTAACGTTGAAAGAATTTGTATCTTCTACTTTTGACATTGTTTATCTTGTCACAAAGAACAGAAAGCACATCGTCCTTCAAAATGTTGAGATTCCGCCGCGTAATCGCGAGGCAAAAGTTAGAACATTTCCCAACCTGCATCTGACGAGCGGCGGCTATGAGAACCACGCGGCATGAAGTCAATGGGGGACTTGTAAAAAGATAGGAAGTTCTGCAAATACCTGCTCGATAAAAGGTAAATTCTCTATAAATCCTATTGTTCCAACATAAATATAAATGTGCCAAAAACCTGGTATCATCCACAAAACTTTTATAATAAGGAATTTTAGTGGCGCCATCTGTCCGAGGTCCACAAAACCGTCAGCTCTATCTGCTACCGCAAACAGCTGCCAGATGCCGGAGGGGGACAGAGGCAAAACCGGACGGGGATGGCCGGACCCGTACGAGACGTTCCTCCTTTTGCCATGTTGATTGCTCTGCACAAGCACGTGGTCGCGGGCGGGTGAGATCTCGCTGCTCACTGATGATTCTAGAGAGAAAGCTCCACCAAAACCCCGCGCGTCCCCCATTCATGTCACAGCGCACGTGACTCGGAAGATGGTGAAGGAGTTGAGAGGTGCCAAAAACGTCAATCTTTGTAAATTTTTAAAATAAAAACTAGGACATGCAGGCAAAAGCGTTTTTTTGTTCTTTACTTGAGGAAGGTCGAGACACCAAATCCCAAATTATTTAAGCAGAGCACTGAAATTGTTGCACAGCTCCTTTAATATATCTACAGAATGGTCATTACCAAAACTTTGCCTTTGTAAAGAGCCTAAATACTGCACCTATTGGTAGGCAAATTATCTCCTCCCCAGAGAATTCCAAAACAATAACCACCTACAAATGTCACAGGAAATAACCATTCAGTCGAGCCTGTTATTTAAAAAATCTGTAATAAAATTTTTTTTAAACATTAATGAAAAAGAAGAAAAAAAGGCTCATGGTACACCTAAGCATTTCTTATGAGTTGTGAATGCGAAAGCATGCACGCCACTCTTTGCTCCCTTCTTTTGTCTGCGGCGTACAGCGCGCTGACCTTGGGCGTGGAACGGTGGAGCCAATACCTCGCGGACACGCAGTGCCATCGGGTGAGCGATCGTTGAAACTTACGGGCAGCGGCCAATGGGAGCCTCATCGACGCGCGCCACCCAATGAGACCGAGGCCGAAAATTCATCGTTACTTCGCTCCTTTGGGATCGGGTAAACTAGGTGCCATGTCTAGGCTTTTCGCGTCGTTTCATAGCTGGGAACTGGCTACACTTGGAGAAAGGATTTAAGGTGTCGTTTTCGCGCTTCAAACGATGACGTCGGCTCGCTTCATGAGACAGTAATGCTTTCACATTAAAATGAGATGTCTACAACTCCCTGTACTGCTCAATTAGAGCACAGCTCTTGAGGAGGAGGAGGGGAAAGTATGGAGAGGACGGTATGCCCCTCCTCCTGGAACCGGCAGAACTTAGACAGAGTGGAGCTTCCAGATGTGAGAACTATATATCCTTTCTCCGGACAAGCAGCGAGTGAGAATACCACAATATATATATATAAATACTATATCTTTTCAGATTGTTTAGCACGGTATATCAAAAAATCGAAATACATCAAGAGAGGAGGAGGAGGAGCAGAGGAGGAGAGGATATGGAGGAGGAGGGGCATACCCTTCTCTTTGTACCCTTCCCTCCATCTTTAGCGGGAAATTTACCGAAAATTTCCTGCTAAATGGTAGAAGAGCAGGAAAGGAGGGTATGGAGAGGACGGTATGCTCCTCCTCCACCGTACCCTTCGCTCCTCCTCCTCAAGAGCTGCGCTCTAATTCGGCATTACATAGAATTGTAAACGTCTAACTTTTTTTTTTTTTTGCATTCACTCCGACAATGTATTTTTAAATTAAATATTCAGTTTTGGTCATTTCTGGTAAGGTTGCATTCAACTGCCGCTTTAGTTTTTTTATAGTAAAGTTCCAAAACATACCGCGCTTAAAGGGCCATTCACGCACTTGCATAGAACCGAGTTCTTGCGATCTCTCAGGTGGCCCTGGAACTTCATTTTACCAGAACAAAGGCCTTGCAGTATTTGTGAGATCAGATGTACATATGTACTATCATGAGAAATGATTGTTTATAACATTGTCAAAAGCTTTTTAAGTCAAAAAATGAATGCAAAAAGAGGAAACATATATAACAAGCATTCCAAGGCCACTTGACAAATGGTGCCAGCATGTCCTCTCCTCGCAAGAGGTTTTAAGGAGTTTTAAGGCACACGGTTGCCAACAGTCGCAGGCGTGTAAACCAGCGTTAGCACCGAAATATCGCCCACCCCTATTTTCCTCACACACTGCAGTTTGCTGTGCCCTGGGCATTGGATCGGGATGTAGCATGTGCTTGTCTCCCACTCCAATCAAGTGGACACCAGAAACGTTAAGCGGTAAGAGGAAGCAGTGGCTGGATATTAACGCTGGCAGATGGCACCACAGTCATTTGATCCGAAAACTCTACGGAACATTGAGGACTTTTAAACCTTTCGTTTGTACCAGCACATTTGATTATTGTGACAAAGATCGCGACACTGGTGTGAAGTCTGACAGTGGCAAACTCGAGCGAGTATTATAGGATGTTCCCTGGCAGCATAGAGCTAGAGCCAGTGCACAGTTAATTTCAACGGAAATGTATTTGAGCTATCCTTTCTTTGCCTTTGCATATTAAGTGCACAACAGGGACGATTTACATTAACTTTTTAGTTTCATTAGTTTCTAATAAAGTGAAGCTCATCTTGGACGCAGGACAACATCGGCTATCCCGGGATAATGCTACCAACAAAAATCAACTATAAATTGCAAACTCAAAATTCAGTTCATGCATAGTGCCCATGCATGGGTACTGTGTGTTGCTTAGTAACGCCGAGGAAGATGCAACAAAAACTGCTTGTCTTTATTTCTCGCAACGTAGGGTTCGCAGCATCCGCTACGCATGTCAGCCATTCTCTTCTGTACAGTCTGGCCTCTGCCTTTGTGGTTCACAAACCAAAACATGGAAAGAGAGTGGGCTTGTGGTGCCACCTCGTTTAGAACGGATTAGACACCACAGGTACCACACTTTATTTGCAGTTATACACATTGAGAGATACATACATGTAATCAATAGAATTGTGTGAATATTGAAATTTTCAAATAATAGTTTTGAATAATATGCTTTTTGATATTCACTTAGTGATGAACTGTGATAATCTTATTTAGTCTCGTTCAGCGCGCTTCTTACCCAGCACCAATGCGATGCAGAAAAGCAACACCCGCAGAGCTCGCTTCCGCAGGTGTTGCTTCTCTACATCGCATTGGTGCACGATAAGAAGCGCACTCAACGAAGCTAGCCCGCCGCGATCAACACTGAAAAGTACAAATATCACGGTTGCGCGCTCAGGAGTAAAACAGGCTATCAAAGTGCGAGGGTACACGCATGCACCTGGTGTATTTAAAGACAAACACAAAAACTCTGCGTACGTAATAAAATTTTCAAAATTAAACTGGCTATAATGTAAGAGTATACGCTAGGCAGAGATGCCCTGACATCTTGCATTAATCATTCCTAATTTTCTTTTTATATTCGACAGCTGTTAGTGGCCCATTCCCCGGTCTTGCGACGGCTTGAGCGTGAACAAATTCAGTTTCCCTGCTAAATTTAGCGAAAACAATCAATGTCACGTGAGCTTTGCACCAATTCAGTTTCCCTGCTAAATTTGGCGGGAAAATTGATATTACGTGACCTGACGTCACAGACCTACAGACAAATTAAGGTTCCTCGCTAAATTTAGCACAAAAATGCATGTCACGTGACCTATGCACCACTTCAGTTTCCCCGCTAAATTTGTCGGGAAAATTGATGCAACGTGACCCGGCATCACGGGCCCTACAGACAAATACATGTTCCCTGCTGAATTGTCTTTCAAAGTCGAGAATAAAGAAAGAATATTTGTAAATAGCAATAAGATACACAAATCTCTTTCTTTAGGTATAGCTGCACATCTACAAGTCTAATTTTATGTATCCATCAGTTACTTGCCATCCCAATGTAGGCACTGGACTTCCTCAAGACACAGTCCATAATTAAATGGACGAACGAAAGCTTGGAAACAACCTTCACGAGTTTTTGGATTTTGTTTTCTAGTGAAAGGCTTGGAGAAACAATTCAATACTCGATTAGAAAATATTTGGCCAAAACCACTATTCGCCTCAAACTCAAAATTCACTATTTGCTCACATCTAGTACTAACTAATATTACATGATGTGTGAGCAAGCCGATTTTGTTCTTATTACAGTTTCCTTAGGTGTATAAAATAGTACTCTTAAAACTACCATAAAATTGAACCGCTGAATAGGCAGGTCTTAGCTAATGAGGTTCAGTAAATATTTGACGTTTTGTGAATTGTTTACTATAACATCTTGTAACGAATGACCTAGGTAGATAAAACAAAATGTTTTCATAACTCATGTTTAGCTAAAAATACCCATCTCCAATTGCATATTTGAGATGGAGTATCATTGTACAATGTAATAAGGATTACATTCTACAATATAATAAATATAACATCACATAACACAAATATTTTATGAACAAAAATAAAACAATGCTTAAAGGGCAACTCTGGTCCATACTTTCAATTTTGGGATTATGAGTGTTTTTAGCGCTGTCAGCGTCCCTGAATTGCAAGGTGTAATTTTTTCTCGTTATTGTGCATAGTTTCAAAAATATCGATGCCTCAAAGTTTTGTTTGGGGCGCGGCCAACAAAACCGAAACTAGCCGCAAGAGGCCCCGGCAACACTGGAAATCAGCCGCTATGGGAACATGACGTCAGGATCGTTCTCGTTCAACGAGTACGCAGGCTGAGCGGCACCTACCTCTGTTTCGCTAGCCGTCTAAAGATAGGAGGTAAGCTGATTTTGTTTTAATTCTGTATATGTGGTAGTTATCCAGCATATGTAGCAAGAGTTAGTGCGTATAACCAAAAGCTAGCGACTGGAAAACGAGTGAACTCGTTCGGTGCCGTACTTGGTGGCTGTCGCTGTGCGTGCGGTCTTCTGTACTCGTCGCTGGGCCTAAATTGTCATCGGGGCCCCGTGGATGGAGCGGCATTGCTCTACACGGCGCTGCCAGTGACGTACAGTACTGGGGGCCCTCTCGCTTCGCGCTGCGGGTCAGTCCCAGACACGAAGCTTTGAGGCTCTCCGGCGTGGGCCGCGGCGCCCGAACACACGTGTGCTGGGCTGTATACGTCTGTTCTTTCGTTGTTTTTCATCGGGCGCGTAAAAGCCGAAGTCCAAAGTCCACTCGTCGAACAGCGTTCACCCACACCTTCTCCAATTTCCGGTCCGTTGGAAGCTTGTGAAAAAGCACCTCCGGGTTGCGCAGCGGGTTGTTTGAGCAGCCCACAGCGCTACAAGTTGTACTCGGCATCTTTCGAGGAACGGCTGGGCAGTCTTGGGCGCGCCGAGTTGCTCGCTGAAACGAGTCTTGGAGTCCTCACAAGCAAATAAACAAAAGGCTATACTGAAGCTACACGGGCTACAGATAAAAGCACCGGCTAAACACGTCAATCACAAGCCGAAGTAGCGGTGGTAGCGGCTCAAAGAAGCGTACTCCGCGCAACGCCCGGACCGGAGGAAAAAAAAAGAAAGATACTGACGTCACGGCCCAATGTTGCTTTAGCGATCGGCAACCCGCTGGCCGCCCGCTAAGGAGCAGCGGCTCGTGGTGAGTCGCATTTTTATTATCGGCATTAATTGAGAATGCGGCGTCCCTCGGACGTAATATTTTGGCTGGGGTCGTATTTTGTTTGACTACAGCGATACCAGTAATTTATTTCATTTTGAGTTTTGACCGGAGTTGCCCTTTAAAGGCCTCCATCTCCCTAAGAACCATAGTGCATCTCATTAAGAGTGAAAAACAAGTTTTTAATTTGGTAATTTCCAAGGAAAAACAGAAAAATACACAACCGAGTATTTCCTACATGCGTAGCCCCATAAACATGCTAAACATTCCCCCAAAACTCACCTTCGCGGGAATCGACACCCGATCCCGGCAGGTCCGAAAACCGAGAATCGGCAGAAACTGACGCATCCTCCTGGGGTGCGACTGCCCCTCCGGTTGCACCAACACACGGCCCGTAGCGGGAGATGCGGCGGGGCCAGAAGTTGCCGAAACAACGCTCCTCGGCCGCTTCGCCAGATGGGCGACGGCTGCGGCCGCCGACTTTTGTTTGAACGTCTCCTTGTTCGCCGCTTCTGGCCGTTCCAAAAGTGGCACTTGCGTTTGTGGGACATTCCTCGGGTCCCACGAGAGGAAAGGAGCCCGACTCTGCCGGCTCTTGAAGAAACGATACGGCCGTGCGACGGGCTGCTGAGGCACGGTTGCCTTCTGGCTGTGATAGCCCAGGCTCGCTTCTGCCAAAGACGTCGCCGTCCGCTTTTCCTTCCCGTCTCCGGTGTCTCCTCCCGTACCTGTGGCGAGATCTCCCAGAGAGCAAGGTGCTGCCCCTGGCGAAGGTCCAGGCACGGGCGTCTCGAGAGTCGTCACAATCTTCCGCTTCGCCCGAAGTTCTTTGTGCACGCCGACTACTGGCAGTGCTTGAGGCGATGACGAGGACAAAGCCTCAACCGGCCGGCCATCTGGCTTCCTCCTGGCTTCTACGAAGGAAATGCTCTGCTTCCTTGTCGATGCCAGAAGAGAAGACGGCGGCGAAGCTTCGAGCCCTTCCCCTTGTGTCGTGAAAAATACGGGGTTGCATCGCGGTCCTCGCGTTGGCAATTTTTTTGGGGTTGTCTCGCCAGTCAATGCGGAATCTCGGCGGATAGATGTCGTCACAACTTCGAGCTCTTCCCTTTTCGTCGAGAAGAATATGGGGTGACATCGCGGTCTTTGCACGGGCAGCTGCTCTCGGGTGGTCTCGCAAACCGTGGTTGTCCGATTCTCTTTATCTTCACCCATTTCAGCCTTCGCTCCGGGATCCTCGAATGACTCGTGCCGCGCGTCCTTTGCAGACGATGTGGCAGCTTTGGGTACGCACGATATCTTCTCGCAACGCCTCACAATGGAACTCAGGGATGTAGAACTGGCGCTGGGGACTTTGTTCGTCCCCCGGACTGCGGCGGTTGTGGACCATGCTGTGCCACGCAGGAAGAAGCTTCCGGTCGACGGCTTTTGGATGGAAGCCTCTCTGGACGACGTGGCTTCGGTTGGGTTCACGCTGCAAAAGAAAAATGGTGAGAGTGATGACAAAAAATTGGGCTGCCATCAAAACAAAACAAAAAAGAAAGGGCGAGTGTGACAATGACAAAGAAAACTGGCCCAAATTAAGTCTTCACTTCTTTTCTTTCTTAAAAACTTTACTAAAACCGTCCCTACCACTCTGTTGTCCTCCGACAAACGTTACTTCACAATACACAAGAGGCCATTTGACGCTCAGACACAGCCCGGAATCCATTTCTGCCTCTTCGATGAGGACTCTTGACAGGACGAAAAGCAGCCTGTGGCTGTTGGACTGTCCTAAGAGTAAAACCAAAGGATATGCCGGTCGGTTTTTCTTGGACGGGGCCCTGGCTGAAGTTGCAAGCACATGGAGATACATAGCAGGTACCTACAACTTCAGGGTTCTCCCCAGAGTGGGTGGCAGGCCCACCAGTCTGGCTGACTGCCCATCTCTACTACCGTATGTCCAGCCCATCTTTTTATATTGCCTCTGCTGGACAAGATGATGCCGATTTTGAAAATGCACGACTGCCCAGATTGTTGTGTTTTGCAGACTTGTGTGGCACTATGCGAGAGAACTGCATAATCCCTGTGAACAACATCACTGCTATGTGGCAGAAAAAGTGCCGAGAACACCAAAAGTTGAAGCAATCGTCCCTTCCACACCCCATAAATTGCTACATGTCCACATCTAAACATTTTCTAGGGAGAACTCTGTACATCTTAAATCAACGATGTCAGGCTTTCCTTTTTATGAAGACTAAGCAGAAAATAAGTTTTGTGAAGAAATTATCTTAAGCGTTTGCCAGCAGGCTACTGAACTATAGTCGGAGACCATTTTCTGTGGCGGTGAAGCCAAAGCTACAGAACCGAAATGCATCCCACCACTGCACGACACAATGTGGTTCGGAAAAATAATTTGTTTGTCCTTATTGAAGAACACTCAAACATCCCGTAACCAATGTGGGGTCCACGACAACAAACGAGCAAGTGTCCTGGCTAAAGTGGTACATTGGCAAGCAGCCCCAATGATAGTAGTACAATAGAGGTTTCTGAATGTCATGCTCCGATTACTCGCCACTTTTCAACGCTCGCTACTCGGGATGGGCTGAGGAAACGCCTTGGCATTGCCACAGGTGTCCTGCACATTTTGGTTCCCGAGGACAAACTTTCCTCTATTAGACTAACCTGAACACATCAAACGAGCATTCGTCAGAGTGACCAAACTTCAATGCAAAAAAAGACCTTTGCCTCTTTCCTCTTGCTATTCGCCTCAACCGAGAGGTCTGGTTAGGGAAGCAATGTCATGCAACGTGGGCAAGCACCTACCGTATTTACTCGAGCAATAGCCGCACTGTTTATGAAGAAAACCTCAGTATTCGCTGTTCCGCGGAGCACGCAGATAGCCAATCACCGCGATCTACAGCATGAGTTCAGCTGCTTACAGGACAGAGATAACTATTTCGTGCAAAGATACCATCTGTATAGATTGCATTTGTATGGAGAATCGTGTTCTCGATCTGGTTATTCGCTATGTTATTTATGCGCAATGCAATGATTAGCTGTACTATATGTGTTCTGTGGGAAAGCAGACGCAAAGGCCTTGTTCATAAACAGTGCGGCTGTTACTCGAGTAAACACGGTAGTGCACCGAGAACGAGACAGTGTGAGAAGAGTGTACTAAAGCGTCCAACTGCAGTGGCACTCCAGCCCATATAGAGAGTGGAGTGCTTATGGAGAGACAAACATAATGCATCCAATGAGCGGTCGAGCATGCTAGGAAGAAAAGAGATTAAAGTACTACTTGCCTGGGCTTGGGGATGTCGCAAAAAACCCGAGCCTCTGAAAAAAAAAAAGACCAGCGACCACAAAAATGTGATCACTGCAGCAAAGTGACTGCACAGACCTTGTTCATAAATGAAGCACAAATCAAGTGCAAATATTGAATTGCAAGTTCCAAGTGAATTCAAAGCGAATAGCAGTGGTTTTGACTGAATATTTTAGACTTTAATATTGACTTTCACTACTGTTGCACCACAAAAATTAAGCTGAACTCACGAATATTGTTCCCAAGCTTTCACTTCTAAGCTCAGTTAATTTTAACCTAACCATACTTATAAAATGTAGCCTCAGAAATTTCCGATTCCTACATTGGGGTTACAAATTAATGACGGAGGTAGACATAGAATTAAACTATACAAAGATGCTCATCTACATCTAATCAAGGGGATTTATAAATTTGCTTTCTATATGCAAATATTCTTCAATCTCAAATTTGTCAAAAATGAAAAAAAAAAAAAAAGCATGAGCGATGAACACAAGTTGTCAAACATTGCAGCACTATCGCATAATTGCTACAGTTTATTTGAAAATGTTGCTGCAGTGTATTTTAACATTCCCAAAGTTTACATTCCTTTTTAAATACACCGGGTGCACTTCGGTGCGCTTTCCTTCCAAGCTTACGGCTGCGCTGCGGCGAAGCAAGGTTTGCAGGTGTTGCTTCTTTGCAGTGCACCGGTGCTCAGTAAGAAGCGCACTGAGCGAGGCTAATTTGCCACAGTCAACACTTCAAAAAGTACAAATATTGCAGTCCATTTCGAAGTGAATGTTGAGTAGAATATTATTCGAAACTGCTATTAGAAAATTCTAATGTTTACACAACCCTAAAAGTCATTATTAGAGCACTTACAGTAAGCTCAATACTGGTCTTCACTATCAATCAATCAGGTGCTCTAAACTCACCTGTCACTTCCGTGGGTGAAACATGGATGAGGGAACTAAGATATCGTTGACTGTGCAGAGAGAGAAGAAAATAGAAACAGAAAGCGGTCAGACACAGATCATCTCAAATCGGGGGTGTCCACACAAGCTGCATCTCTAAATTCGGTTAACTTTACTGGGTTTCCACTGGCTGCATTACCAAACATCTGCAATTACCAATTAGACGAAGCAAACTCGATAGACCTTTTCCGAAATTCAGACTGGTCACTTCAATCACTATCATCAGTCGAGTGTGTGGAGCCCGTGACATACTAACAGTGGCCTTTTGCTGGCTAATGAAGGAAGATTAGATACAGATTAGATACAAGGGCTACGTCAGTATCGCATCCAATCAATCAGATGGCAAACACTCAGCCCACAGGTCCCCCGATAGGGTGGACATTATAAAAGCCTTTACTAAGGTCGACCCCTGTAAAGAGCAGTATTTCTTTACGATCATTGGAAGTGAAATGAATAGAGAAAGGACCACACGACAGAGAACGCATTCCCGTCAGCCATTGCCGTATGAAAGAGACAGTGCACAATGAGAATACCACATTTTTACCTCTATTTGCATTGCCAAATTTAGACTGGTATTTGAGCCACTAGATTGCACTGAATTGTTGGAAAGTATCGAGTGCACTCATCACTCATTGTGGGATGTTATTAAACAGCAAACTAAAATAATCTTTGATTGTTTACTGACTTCTATCAGCTATGGTATGTAGCATAAGTATGCATAAGCATGTTCTTAGCCCAAAAGTGTTGAGTGACGACTGCTGAAAAATTAGAGGGTTTTCACAGCTCTGTGTTTCAATCAATTTTCCTCGAATTCCCATTTTCAAATTCCAACTTCTTTTTTTAAGAAAAAAAAATTACAACATGAAAGAGGCAGATTTGGCATCTTGCCACTCTAGAAAAATTCTGCCCCAAAGCCAGAGCAAACAAGCAAGCTACGAGAGGGGTGCAGGAGGAAAAATACTATGTACAAGCAGAACAGTAGTCCTCATAAAATTAAGCATTGAAACTTGTTTCTACAGGCTTAAGTGTTCAAAGCACCTAGGCATAGTATCCTCATTTATAAATAAGTAAGGCACAAAGCAATTTCCGGGATTCCAATCTTTGAACCTGGTCTAACCGGACAAGAGCTTCGAGCATCAAGGAAAAAACTGGCTAAATACGCAGAAGTTAGGCAACATGTAAAAAAGGCTCTTCTGTTCTGAGCACATGTCAGAAAGCAATTGCTTGTGTTTAATTATCTCTAATTGGAGTGTTTAAAAGATAGTAAAACATGGCCACCAAATAATGCAAAAGATACACACAAGCACATTAATTGTAAAGTTACTCGACAGTTCCACCAATTTTAATAGCGTGGCTACCGAACAGAAATTCTAATTTGATCCCATTTACAACCGCTTGCAGACGTCCACTACTTACACGTTGGTCCGAACAGGAGAAGAAATGGCGGAGATGTTGCGGACATTCTCCCGGCACAGTGCAGAGGTACCTGCAACATGTGCAAGGACACACTTGCTTGGCAATGCTGCCAAAGTACAATTGCTGACCACATGTAATTTCTAAGAACCTCAAAGGCCAGATAGGCTAAGGCTGCTAAAAGGGCCTAAACATGGAAGTGTTAACACAGCAAGGCACGCTAAATTAATGAGAAAAACTCTGCTTCCAATGCATCAGTGTACGAGACATGCTATATTTTAAAAGAAGGTTGTTGTAGAAATACTATTGCAGTGCGACATTAGTTGCCCTTCTACATATTATGGACTCTTTTCTTACTTCTGTAGATAAACAATCTTGTTCGGTCTACCTTGTTCTAGGAGTAGTAACAAAAAATTAAAAAAACTTCTGTAAGATAGATGTATTAAAACAAGCAATGAAGTGTGACTAAAGTACAACAATATTCAGTTAGAATTGTTTTCACTTCACAAACTTACTGGCAGGGGCGGATGCAGGAATTTCCTGAGGGGGGGTCAGGTGTTGGTCAGCGTACCATTTGTTTAGGAACCCCCTCCCCTCTCCCTCGTGTCACGCCCTAAATTTTACACATGCAGAAATCAAGAGGGGGTCAGGACATCCGGACCCCCCTCTACATCTGCCCCTGCTTACTGGCACTAGTAGAACCCAAATATACCAATACATAATGTCATTGACCAGTAAACTTCTTTGTCACAATGTAATTTTAAGGAAGGATAAATGCGTACGTTTTCTTTGAATCTCTTTGCAAAATTTGATGACGTAGCTCACAAGTGCACAGTGTTGGCATAGTGCCCCTGAGTTACGATATTTGAATGCAGCTCATAGACTGGAGCCAAGCATTGCATAAGCACTTGATTTAGGCTCGTTATAATCAATCCCAGTTGAAAATTCTCATTAGATTCCAATTGGAATTTCCAATTGGTATTAGCTAGGTTTTGGGACAACCAATTGGTTACTGCAATGGGAACCAATTGGAACCATTTGGAACCCATTAAGATTCCAACTGGAAAATGTTTTCCAATTGGTGAGACCCATTGGCCAGTGTGCTTCCAATTGGGACCCACTAAAACCAATTGGTTCCAATTAAAACCAGTTAGAATTCCAATTGAATCTAATGGGAATTTTTAGCTGGGATAGCTCAACAAGCCTTCGGCTAGTGGCTCCTACGAGTCCAATCACTGCAAGGACAACAATAGCCAAACGCTGACAATATCTGGAGCTCAGCACGAGTTGCGCGCTTTGCCCACTGATCTCTATGACAACTGCTGGATCGCGCTTCCCGCTCTGCGAGTGCGGCCACCGGACGGCCATCTTGCGTGCAACAAAATCGTGTTTTTGCTAGCGTTGCAGAGGCTAGCGTCTACTCATTCGTCGTCATTCACCGAAGAAGTTTTTCAAAACCCTGTGTAAGCGGTGAGACTTCCCAATGAGAACACGTGGAAATTTAACAAAAGCGCAGTGCCGCAGGAAAAAGGCACAACTTGTAGAAAGCAAGCTTCGCCAGTCTCGCGGCGTGATCAAAACTTCCTGGGAAGGCCGAAGTGCTTAGTCTCTGTGCCTTCGTACGCTTGGATACCGATCAAGAATCGACACCGTGTGGAAGTGTTTTGCGAGTGCAATGTGCGTTACCGCGTCGGCATCGGAAGTGGCGCTCTGCCAGCTCTGGGCGCTCTGCCCTCCATCGTGCGTTTACTCAGTTTTCTCAGTTTGCCGTTTGCCTCGGTAAAGAAGGGGAAGGGAACGCAAAGGCCTCCACGAGCTTCCTTGAAGGTTTACGGGCTTTTGGCACTTCGGCCTTCGTAATACGCCTGGCCGGTTGCTGATCCACTTCGAATAATCCAGATAGAAATGCGTGCACTTCGGTCGGGACCCTGTTGAACTTCGATAAAAGCGATAGTTCTAAAAAAACTATTTCGTTATAACGAGGGATTACTGTACCACATTTTCCAGGCTATGCACAGCACAAGTTTGTCTGCTTCTTGCACAAGGCTTACGGCAATGTCAGAACGCTAAGCTCTTATTGGCTGATTGAAAAAAAAAATTGGGTAGGCCCCAAGGCATCTAGCATTGAGGTCTATCCCCCTCTTTCAATCAAATCCAATCAGAACTCGGCGTCATTTCTGTCTTGTTTGTGTCGCTCATGCAATTTTTTTTTTATTTCATTTAGCATTTATTTGGGTTTGCTGGATAGTGCGATGGGGGACGTGTGAGAGCTGTTGTACTGTCAGACATGTCATTGCTTTTTGTGACAGCCCCTCGGACAGATGTTCTACTAAGCTTTTACTGTATAAGTAAGTTTCGGATGTAACCGCCGCAGCTTCCTTCGATCGCCGCCTACGGTCCACACTGTTCACTCTTCTTTAGCGAAATGGGGTAGGTCATACATTGAAGTATGACGAGCTGTGCACGAAGTTTCTCTAACCTTTGGACATTGTGTGCAATGCTTAAGTGTGTGTAGTTGTATTAATTTCATAGTGCAAACGCAGTTCCAAAAGGGATGTGAGCCAGCAGATGACACAACCACCACAACGCTCAAGCCCGCACGTGCGCACTTCCAAGTTATTTGGGATATGCACGACGACGCATGCATGGTAAACACTGTGCCTCATGTCGTTGCGTCTCCTGGGCAGAGGGAAAGTGGACGTAACGAGCAAAGGGAGCGAAAGAGTATGGGGGAAGCTGCGCCGCGGCCTCACAAAACCAATGAAGTCCAAACGAAAGACGGCTACGTGTACCAGGGCAATAAATGCAGACGCATTTAAAAAGTAGATTTGGTGCCGTGTACTAATAGCCCACCTTCATCGGGAAAGTAGTCCGAGAAGTGCTCCTGACCATTGCTGTCCTTGCGCAAGGTACGGCCGTCGACAAGTTCTTTGATGGGTAGTCCCGTACGCCTGTGGACAGAACATAGTCTTATTAACCAACACATCTCAAATAAGTTCACAAATGTTGAAGGGCAGCATATCCGAGCTCCAAAATGGGTTAGACCAACTGATAAATATGCTCTTTCCACATGCTGGAAAGTTTCACTGTGCATCATAATAACAAAACACAGTTAGGGTTCTGCATGTGCCAGTATACAAAGCCCAGTCCTACCCACTGTAGTTGTCGAGGTGAGCACAAGGAGAAAGCAACAGCGGCGGACAGTGTGGGCATCTCAGAGCTGCTCAGTTTGCTTGCCGAGTCTTGACGATTGTAGGTAGGTGCCCGTGATATGCAATTCACGAGTCTACGGAAGAGACTGGCCAGAGCCACAGTACAAGAATCCTGTCAGTCAAAAAGAGGACATGGGTGGTGTGATGCCATACACCCCTGAGCTTGCCGGCAAAGTAAGCTTGAGATAGTGACTAGTGTAGATGGAACTGGAGTGATTGTATACTCAGTTATTGAGCAACAGTACTCCAGCTCTGGAAGGAACAAAGTGGTTGTACTGGGGTCTCAAATAGCGGCCAGGCTCTTTAAATCGACAGCAAAAATCGGTTTCTTAACCTATCATGCTACGATTTTGTGCAGCGTTGCCAACAGGTGGTGCATGTTTTCTATAAAATTTGCAAAGATCAAACTTACCTGAGGAAAAAGTAAAAGGCTTAACTCCTATGAAAACGCAGCGAAGCCACCGGTCTTCAAACCACAGGGCGCTGTATTGTTTGAAGACTGGTGGCTTCGCTGCGTTTTCATTGGAGTTAAGCCGTACTCATTTTTTTTTTCCTCAGATAAGTTTGATTTTTGCAAATTTTATAAAAAAGATGCACTACCTGTGGGCAATGCTGCACAAAATCGTAGCACGATAGGTTAAGAAACCGATTTTGAGGTCGATTCAAAGAGCGTGGCCACTATTTGAGACAGCGGGTAGTTAATAATGAATGGAAAGTCGGGGCACAGATGAGCTGGTGAAGATTAGACACAGCGCAACACCGAGACTGTAAGCAAAGGACACCCCACGTAGCACCCAATGCTGCACAAACATTCCCTGGATGTTCTGAATGTTGAAGGAACGTTAAAACACCATTCAGAACGTTCTAGCAATGTCTGTATGCAAACATTCCCTACAAATAAGCTGCTCAACATGCTAGAAACATTCGTTGGCAAACATTCGTATGCACAATGTTCTCGGAACGTTCCCTTTCGAACATTCGTATGTGCAACATTCTTGGAATGTTCGCTTGCGAACATTTATAAAATTTTCACAGGTGAAGCCAACTTTACAGAGCTCTTACGCAACCTGTGGTTCGAAACACCATCCACTATATGCCACTTTGTGCCAAGAATGTGCAAATTAAGTGGAGTTTCTAGAAACTTAGCATAAGGGATCAGTTTTGTCTGATACGAGTCTACCAAGAAATGTGATACAAGGTGTAGGAGAAAAGCAATGGTTTTAAAAACTTGATAATGAACTTGGCACTCACTGCGTATGTAGAGGGACAGTTTTGAATGGACCTGATTTTTAGTATCTGGGATTTAAAACTTTGAAAAAGGTATTTCCCAGCTGAATTTGGGATGCCATGTGTATTCGTTCTTAAAGACCGACCAACGAAACCATATTCCGCAAGGTAGGAAAATGCCCCTCCGACCCTCCACTTTTCACCCTCTCGTGACGGCATTAGCTTCTTTTGTCGCGTCACATGACGCGACAAAGTCACGTGACGGCATTAGCTTCTTTTGTGTCGGCTTTTCCTGTAGGGATAATCCTCAAAAAGCGCGAAATGAGCGGCTAGCAGCGAGCACCACAACGACCTTGAGACGTTCAGGTGTCTTCCCTCGTTGACGCGGACACGCTGAATCCGCGAGACTGAGGAAGCCAGCGCGACCGAACGTTTTTTCAATGAGCTGCAGGCCCGAGGCCGCTCGGTCGTTGGAGATCGAGGGTCGTTCCAGCAGCCGTTCTCCAGCATCGCGCGGCGGCTGTTGAAACCATTACCGTGTCTGCACAATGATTGGCTTGCGTAATAAAGGGTTCAGGTCGTCGATAATACATTTATTTCTGAAACTTATAAATCAAGTGGCTTTCCCCAATCTCTTCAGTACTGCTTGAAACACGTATCTCCTCTCATAAATTGTACATCCCATTTTGTACTATTTTGCGTATTTATTCGTCCTTACCTCTGCTTGATGGCTGTTTTATAACTTGATAAAGACCTTTAAATATTGGCGCGGGCTTGCGCGATCAACGCTGTACAGAATTTATTCAAATTGGACAAGACTGGCGTCAGGTGGGTGGAAGAAGCAAGCCGCAATTGTGGCTTCTAATAAAGACGGTGCAGTTGTAAGATAAGTATTTGCTTCACCCGCATCCACAACACCCCATCGTTTGCGCGATCACAACTTATCAGTAACATAGCCGGCCCCACAGGCATTCCCGTTATGAGCCAGTCGACTTTTAACGACCGGCGACTCTGAGTGAGAATAATTATCACCTTCCCACAACAACCATCCCTTCTCCCTCCCCCCCCTCCCCCTTTCCCGAGTTGGGAAGATATTAGGCCACTTGAGGAAGCAGCCTGCAGATTGCGCTTTTTGGCTACTCATTCTCAACACATTCGAACGTGGAAGTAAACACATCGCATAAACGACGCCCAGTTTATTTGCAACCTAAATAATGTGGCTCTACCGTTGGGACCCAATCAATTTCATCATCAATCATTATTTGTTATGATTTCATACTGAAAGTGTGTTCGTCGCGATGCCACAGAAGTGATCGATTCAAAGGGAGAAATAGGTTCTCGTATTTATTTTGCGGAAATACTCGCTCCTGTGGTACGCTCCAGTGCATAAGGTCAAAGCACTCGAGGCAGTGTGTAATGCTTTACAACTGTCGTTGACAATGAAATATTTGTGGGAATTGCGTAAAATTGTTTACACCACAAAGGCATACCTAAACACAAAATATCGCAATCGCCAAAAAAATCAGCTTGCGGGAACCGTTGCTTCCCCCCCCTCTCTCTCTCTCTCTCTCTATTACGCCACTACCAAAAATAGCGGCCGAGCAACGAAATTCCACCAAAACCTCGCTTCTTGAAAAAAGGACACCAGGGTATATGGTAGTGAATCTGCCAGGGAGTTTGTAGAAATAATCGGCGCGACCATTGGATCTAGCCTTCTGAACAAATCATGCCCGGGATATTTCCATTTTCCTTCCACGCGATTAGAAGGCAAGACCCTGGGGGAATTGTTGTGCACTAACATGCTGCTTCTAAGAGAAAGTACCAGATTTATTGTGCATTTCAATTTAGATGTAAATAGTTTAATCATTGCGCACAAAGATTCGCGGCCTGGAGGATGACATGGAAGCATGGCGGAAAGCAGCTTGCTGGAAATAGAAGTCTCTATTGCATTGCGCTGGTGTCAAAAATTATTACGTATTTTTGTTTTATTTCAGTGCGAAAATAAAAACAGTGTTTAGAAACTGAACGCTGTGCATTTGAGGAGCGCGAAAGACATATAAGCCGGGACTATCTGAACAATACGAGGCAAGGCGCCTTGCGTCACTCAGCTTGTCCTGGTTGTCGCACTTGGTCAAAAGACTCACAAAATAGTCGAAATCGTCCATGTGAGCAAAAAAGATGAAATTTCGTCCCAAAAGCACGAAGCGCACGAAACAAGAGAGCTGTACAACTACTCTGACTCAAGGAACATCCGTGTTGTGGACCATGCACATGATCGGAACACAAATGTAAATAAAATAATAAGAAAAAAGAATGGTCCAACCAATTCAAACGATCGGTGGCATGCTGCAAAAAACCTAGAAAAAAGAATTTCAGGCGATAGCGTCAGGTCCTAAAAAAAAATGAGGGCAAAACCTGGCATCGCGCAGCAGCTGCTGGAACGACCCCAACATACCACGACCTCTCGATCTCCACCGACCGAGCGGCCTCGGGCCTGCAGCTCATAGGAAAAAGCGTTCGGTCGCACTGGCTTTATCAGTCTCACGGATTCAGCGTGCCCGCGTCAACGAGGGAAGACACCGGACGTCTCAAGGTCGTTGTGGCGCTCGCAGCTAGCCGCTAATTTCACGCTTTTGAGGATTATCCCTACAGGAAAAGCCGACACAAAAGAAGCTAATGCCGACACGTGACTTTTGGGAGAGGGTGAAAAGTGGAGGGTCGGAGGGTCATTTTCCTACCTCGCGGAATATGGTTTCATTGGTCGGTCTTTAAGCTCGGAGTGAGCAATCAGTAATATACACATCACATTTTGAATGAAAGAGGTTGACAAGTGACAAGTAGGAGTAAACTGTCATTAGTACGTGCTCAGGCTAGTGCGCTGCGAAAGCGGCTAGCTTGTGCTTGCACCTCCTAAAAATCTGTTTTGATTAAGAAATATTGCCGTGTGAGGAGCTTTATCACATTCATATATGTAGTGCGGCTCATTGGGGATGTAGCCTAAGCAAGCCGTAATTGTGGAATCTTTGTAAATAGTAATCGGAGAATGTTCTCTGAATGTAGCGATGTACCCACGGCACGTTCCAAGGAGATTGAAAGGATATCCCTCCATAGATTTGCAACTTTTCAAGAAAGTTGCAGAAGTTCTTTCGATGTTCTAAGAATGTTTAGAACCTTGTTAGGATGTTTGAATGTTGATTGCATTCCCTAATAATGTTCCATGTCGTTCTAAGAATGTCCCTTAGAAAACATTCCCCGAATGTAGCGATAAGTGCCTACGCCACATTCTGACAACGCTGATAGATTGTTTTTACGTAAATTTGCAACATTTCAAGAATCTTGCCCATGTTCTTTTGAACATTCCCAGAATGTTCTCAGAACATTCTCTTGCTACGTGGGCATGAAAAGCAGAACATGGTTTCCCCACACCGGGAAATTTGTCGTTTGCAAACGTCAGTGGGATGGTTGTGCCTGTATGGTTTTCGCAATCGCGTCGCACAGCTTGGTGGAGTTTTAAAAATTGGCTAGCCGGGAGTCAGATTTGTAGAGGCAACTGTTTTTGTTTTTAATTGCTGTCAAGGCTGTGAACGCAGATTCGCACCGGTATATACACTGATGCGAAGGGCAGGAGGGCTTCCACAGCAGTCTGACAACAAGCCATACTTGCACTGTATTTTTAACCAAATAGTTTCCAACGTCAGGCACTTCAAATCTGCCTCCAACATGCCATCCAATGAGAAGTCAATTAACACCTCTTGTTCGGACAAAGAAGGATTAAACTGCAGATGGAACTCGCAAATATCCACGAGCAGGGCTGGCCTTACTGGTGGGGGCGGTCGCACAGGGAATCATAAAAATAGGGGATTCACCGCACCCCGTTTTAAAATATTTTTTAAAGCTTCTTTAAAGCTTTTGTTTTTATAACGCGGTTCTCATCTGGCAAAACACTCGAGTTGGGCCACTGCTCACATATTTACGAACAATGCCATGTTGTACTATAGTTGGTTACAAGTCAAGAAGGTAGGAGAAGCTCCTCCCACAAGACGTGATGCGTCCGTTTCAAATCCATCCGCAGTCGAAAGAATAGTTCCCTGGAAACGCCCCTTGTTTTGCTTCAATGAATAGATAATGGCTACAGAGTGATGCCAACTTGTCTCCGATTCCCACTTTTTAAGAAAGCGACCTTTGTATTCATCAGAGAGGGAAATGAGCCCCTGAAAGTGGCCTTTGTATCCATCGGAGGGGAACCTAACCCCCAAAGTCGTTTTTGTTTCCATTGGAGTGGGAAAATTCTAATCTCCCTCTCGTGGCTTCCACAACCCTAAGTCAAAATCGAAAGATAAAGCAAATATTCACAGGAAGGCAAAACCCTCTCCGCATTGGCCACGACATCACGGAAAGGATGGGACGCTATTGGATGCGGAGGTGGCGGAGGAATATATGAATCCCTCCGAGGGGAATTTGCCGCTACCTTCTTGACCTGGAACTTACTATAGAAGCGTATAAAAAATTGGGGCTCCAATCTACGCTGTAAAGGTGGTTGGCCAGCGAAGCTGTGGTATCACCTGCAACAATTGCCTACTAAAACACCAAATGATTGACGAAAGAAAAGGAAATGCAGTGCACCAAAACATTTTTATTTAGACCCTTTAAAAACTCCACCAGGTGGTGCTCCATGTCTAGGACGTCCCAGTGAACTTCCGGTTCATAAAAAGAATGAACAAAGCCCACCCTGCCACAGCCGCCTGAAATGTCGATGAAACGTTTAACCACCAATTCTCCAGGTGAACGCCAAAAGAAGGAAGAAGTGGGAGATCTGTTAAAATGTTTAGAATATTATTGTAAACCAACTTAGCGGAATAGCCGAATGCCCTCGTTAAATCTACAATTTTGTTGTCCGTGTAGCATTTATGCTTTCTAGCACTGGTGGCATAAGCAAGCTCGACAGGCGTGCAAAAGACGGAGCGACCGGAAGTTGCTTGGGACACAAGCGGCAGTTCATGTTTGTAAACAGCAAAAGGGTCTATACGGAAGACTTCGTACGCTGCCGTGGCCGCTTATGCAACCGCAATTTTTACCGAGAAACACATGCGGGGAGCGCTACATGCTTCGCATTGTTCGCACGCGCCTTATCATCTATCATGTGGTTTTGACACTTGTTTTGATATTGAAACAAGTGTCAAAACCACATGATAGATGATAAGGCGCGCGCTATGGATTTATGTCAACTATTCTGTCGACAAACACACACAAAAAAAAAACGATTAACGAGTAATAGAATACAGCTTCGCTGTAAAAACGAAAGAGCTTGGTGGTGTAGGGCCGGCCCTGGCCACGAGTGCTCACCTTCCGAGGGCGGCTGCCTTTTGCCGGCTGTGCAGGGACGTCTACGTCTATTGCCACTGAGCTGAAAGGCGACTGGTGACGTCCAGTACTCCTTCGTGGAATACGTGACTGCATCGCGGTATGACGGCGCCACTCGATACCGGCCACTGCAAAGGCACAGGGCCCGAGCCTAGTCGTAGGACAAAACTGCGAGGACAGAACTGCGAGAACTGGACAAACTACTCATGCTGTGACTAGTTGTAGGAAAGCGGAGATACATTTAAGCATGCATTTAAGCCACTGTAGCAGAAATATGAACAAAAAGTAGCAGAAGGTAAACCGTTACAGCAACCACCGGAACCTTTGCGCGCTCAGTTTTGAAAAAGGCGGTGTTTGCAGCACCGCCTTTTCTGCTGTCAACTTCGTTGGTCGGCCCCTGTGATCGCGGAGGTGGAAAATGTTTCGTTTATTTTTGTATTTTTGATTTCCTAATAACTTCAAAAATAATTCGAATTTTCGGAATTGTTCATGTTCCAATGTTCAAAAAAATCCGTTACACATTTTTACAAAATTTTAAAGATTTAAACGTTTCCGGATAGATGGCACAAGCTACCAAGAAGTACAATTTGTAAAGTTGCTCTCAAACTGCTTTTATCTATAAACGTATGTGCAGAAAACTGCGATGGCGGCGCTCAGCACGAGGATTTCGCGGTGTGTGTCATTAGCGAAATGTTTGCCGTCCGCAACTTCTGTTTCACGCCGTACAAACAGCGAAACTGGGTTCTTTTCCCGGCGCAAGCACCAAATGGAGCAGCAGGAACCTTCGCTTCTTAGCAGTCGCCGGCCTGGCCGCTGGCGCCGTGGGACATGCCTACATGAGAGGGCTCGAGCTAAAAGGACTCCTTAGGTGAAATGCTCTTGCCCCTTCACACCAAAAACATCAAACCCCCGGAAATCAAAATATCCCGTGTCGTGAGTATATTCACGTTTTACGCCAGATGACCCTTGGAGTAGGCGCCCATAGCGCGAGAGCGCGAGCGTTTTAAAGGGATCGGTATATGCCGGGCACCCATTCATTCATGAGTTTGCTCCCATACAGTGACCTTCCGCTGCCAAGTTTAAATTCACTAATGTGCAAAGAATTATGACTTTCACCGTGATGTTTGATATGTTTCCTTTCTTGCCTTAACATTATGTATATTAAACCGGCTTAAATGGGATACTTAAGGCAAGCTTAAAATGAATTGAATACATCTTATGCTTAATTCGTGGAATCGCGGTGAAGTTTCGTTCCCCTAAAGCAGTGGTTCTCAACCATTGAAGTTTCGCGGACCCCTTGTGGATTGGCGGGGACAATGGAGGACCCCGTTCGTGGTGAGGGGAAGGGAAAGGTATAAGTCAATAATGATAATGACTTAATAAATGGACATAACGAAGGGCTAGTTTAAAGTAGACTTCTCGAATTGACATGCATACGAGAAAGCTCGCCCGAAAATTGGAAAGTTCCTTCGCAATCTGAAAAAAGACACTTTTTCTTGCCGGACTTGACTGATGAGACAGGGCTTTGCAGACCCCCATTTGAGAACCGCTGCCCTAAAGTTTCACGCGGGAGCATAGCTTATGCCAATGGACAGGCCAGTGGATTTATACGTCTTATTTTATTATTATTTCAGCCACTTTGATAAATAGGTGGTATTCACTGGCGGCCATAGTTGAGCTCGCTGCTGCTGAGCACGTGCTGACGGCAAGCTTCTACAACGCTTACAACACGCGCATTGCACACCATCAAGATTGTCTTCTTTGGTAGACCATAAATGAGAACTCATCCCGAGCATGCGCTGTGGGCAGTCACCTCAAATATGGCGTCCAGTGAATACCACCTATATACACCCTCGACTATCCTGCCCTGTTAAGGCTGAACTCCATGAAACGAATTATGTGACGAATAACTGGCGAACGCCCGCCCAGCTGACACGCTCGCTTTGCGCGCGACGTAGCAGCCACTGTGTTAATTCCACGCGCGGAGAAAATGCCGCCGGACAAAGTTCGCCGGTTATTCGCAGCATATTCGTCCCATGAAGTTCAGCCTTTAGCCTCTTTGTGGTTCACGTAATAAAATAAATTTCCGTCATTAGTAGTAATTTTTGACACATTTGGTTGTAGACTCATTGCCTGTAATGCATATATAGAAATCAAAATAACCAAATTTTCATGGTTTCCAAATGAAATTGTCATAGGTGTGCTACTACCGTGAAGGAATCTCAATTGTGTGAGTTGATGTGAATGTCATAATCATGGGCGTACCAACCGGGGGAGCAAGGGAGGTGCTTGCCCCCCGGTTCTCAGGGTAGGGGGCAAGGCATGTGTTTGCCCCCCAATCCGAAACAGCCGCCACGGGGCAGGGCAAACACTGGCCGGCGGCACCCAAACCAACGGCACCGCCCCCCTGGCCCTGGGGGGTCTGGTTTGCCTTCCCACTCAGAAACAAGTTGGTACGCCAAATTGCACGCTGTCTGTCTTATGCTGACCTCATGCTCAAAGATTGCAAAAATAATTCCAACTCTACCATCATACTGAAAAAACCCACAGACAAGCGGACGAGAGAAGGGAAAAATGCGACATTGTTTGTCGCTCTTTTCTCCCCCTCGTTTCTGGCTTTCTTTAATATAATCACTTGCCTGCGTGCAACCTCTTATTTCATTAAATACTACCCATAGTAAACTACAGTTGGAGTGAATGCTCAACTATGAACAGTCTTATATGTTAGTATCAAAGTTTTAAAATGAACTGTTTATATTGCCAACCCTGTTTATATTGTATATATTGTGCGCGGTGGAGTTGGCAGCGCATGCGGCTGCCACAGCAGATTTAGGGGTTCAAACCTCACCGACCCAGTTCTGTCTTTTGACTGTTGTGTAACAACGGTGAAACTGGAGCTTTTCAGAAGAAAAGAGAACTGTCAAGGGGGGTTTGAACCCTGCACCTCTGCATGGCAGCCCCGTGCATTGCCAACCCTGCCATGCACGCAGAAATATTATGTGTATGCTTTACTAGAGCAACGGCCCTGACCAGCAGCCCGTGAGCACAGTGTCTCCAGCTCCTTAGGTCAAAGTCAAATTTGGAGGAAGGTTTTACGTGCCAAACCAAAAAGGGGCATCTGGCACGCCCAAGGGGAGGACTGAGGATTAATTTCGACCACCTGGGGATCTTTCGACGTGCAGCCAAAATCTTGGCCCTCTCCGCCAGCGTGTGTGCAAAACGGCTGGGATTCTAACCCGCCACCTGGGGTTCCGTAGGCCAGTGCCTTGCCTCGGAGCCACCGAGGCACTCCTCAAAGCAAAGAAGCTTGTCCATGAACATTGAGTTGGCATTTATTCTTGGGGATTTCTTGGGTTTGTTTCCTCCAGCATTCTTTCTTATTTTCAGATGGCGGGCCCCACCACAAAGACTGGCCTCAAGGTCACCATGTTCCAGTACCAGACGTGTCCGTTTTGCTGCAAAGTGCGTGCATTCCTCGACTACTATGGCATACCGTACGACGTGATCGAGGTGAATCCAGTCCTACGTCAGCAGCTCAAGTTCTCGGAGTACAAGAAGGTGCCCATCTTGCTGGTGCAGGAGGGTGGCAACTGCTGGGTGAGTGATGCCCAGCCCCACAGAACACTCCTTGGAACACGGCTTTTGATTGGGCTAGTTGGTTCGTATTAGACATGGTTAAAATGGCGCAAGCTTGACAAGGACAAAAAAGGCACACGTGACAAGATTGGCTCTGACATCCATCTAAGTTTATTGCATCATCCAACCAAGCAATATATACCCTCGCCTTGGAACATAAAAAACACAGAAATAGTTATACATTAAGATTACATGCATACCACGAGCCTATATTCAGATAAAACCATCAAGAAAGGAGAATTCTTTGTCAATCAGACACAGCGACGGCATGCTGACGCACTTGTCTCCCACTTCTTTGATAAAAACGAAAAAGGGATATTATAGAAGCGTTTATTATCAAAAAGCGGGAGGCAAGTGCGTCAGCATGCCATCGATGTGTCTCATTGACAAAGAATTATCCTTTCTTGATGGTATTATCTGAAGATAAGTGCGTAATATACATGTAATCTTAATGCATAACTATTTCTGTGTTTTTTTATGTTCGAAGGTGATGGTATATATTGCTTGGTTGGATGATGCAATAAACTTAGTTGGAAGTCAGCGCTAGTCCTGTCGTATGTGTTCCTTTTATGTCCTTGTCAAGTTTGCGCTATTTTAAATCATGTCTAACACTTCATGGATCAACTGCCAAGAACTGCTCTCCTTTGATAATCCCTAGCTTTAGATCAGAGTGTTGAACATCGCATGCTGAAACTTTCAGAAAGCATCCAGTATAAATACTATAAAATACAGCTTATGTGCCGATGTTACAATAAGTGTCCACTCAGCTCAACAAAGGACATATCAAGCACCTTCCCCAGACTTCTGAGCCCACCTAGTTTAAAAGGGCAGTGCTGGAATTTTTGTTCCCTCAGTAAATATTGCTTATCATTAATCCTTGACATTCCCATTCATTAATCCTATGAAACATACATTAGTTTTTCTCATCATGCAGTGGCAGTCTCAGAAAAATGAGAGAAAAACGAGCAGCATTCACCCTTTCAACTCGCAGCCAGAACAAGCGTGTGTCTGGTGCCGATTATGTACCGCCAATGTTTATCAAAGCGATGCGCTGGGGTTTGGCAAAGCACAGTGTACATGCTGAGTTCCACACATCGTTAGGGTTCAGCTATCCCCGTCATTGCGGGATTGGACACGAGCTACTACTTGAATGCTCGTCGGGCATTGATTTGTCACAAGCCACATTTGAGTGCTCACATAGTGCTCACATCAGACCTATGAGCCCAGATCTGAGTGCTCACGTAGATGCTCACGTCAGACCTATGAGCCACATTTGAGTATCATCACCACGGTTTAATCCCGTGCCCATGTTCAACACTGTGATTCCTGTGACCATAGCATCAAGTTTTGGGAAGGAAAGACTGAATGAAAAAGACAGCTTTGTCCTTGAAATTACATCTTGACAAAAGTTCCATGACGTTGCCTGCGGATACTTGAGTCACACCAGTGCCAGTAAGCTGGTGTAAAGTGACATTCAATCAATACCATTGCATGGTCCTTTAAATGGGTGCGGAAACAAAAATTGAAATATGCAAATTTCGTTCGAATGAAGTCGAGCATGACGGATGATAACCGTAAATGATAATCGCACGTTTGTATTTTGAATAGCTGGCTCTATTTTCGTTCAAATGATGCACTCCACGCACAGCGCGCGCGAGCTGTACGTGACCAGCAGCAAGATGCGATCTCGGGCTCGTGCAACAAAAACAGAAAGGTTTCCCGCGTTGGTAGCAAGGCTGGCGTGGCTGTGAGCTTTGCCCTTGGTGGCGTTGTCAGTGTTGTGGTGGTGTCAATAGCGTCAGCGCGTTACAACCGAGCCGTTCGAAGTGCCCGTGGGGTGAGCGAGCGTGTGGCTGGCCCAAGGAGCACGTGGCTTCCACAGCACTGTCAGCTTAGGGCTGAGCAGGGTGGGGAGAAGCAACTTTTGTTCGAGTTTTGACGACGGGCTAATCTTCTAGGGGGAGAATGGCTGTTTCCGGTTGCACGAACGAGGGTCCGAGAGAAGGGAGTCCACCCTTTCCGTCTTCTTGGACTGTTTGGTTCAATGCGCGATTTGTGAGTTGAGGAGGGAAGCTAAGAAGGAAAATGTTGAAATGCCAAAGAGGCGGCGCTGCTCGAAGAGTCTGCTACGTCTCGACCTCAGTAGCAGATTCCCTAACGACTGAACTACCTCCCAAATAGGCTCCGCATGCATTCAGCGTGCACATTGAAGGATTGTTTATTTAGCAAAATCTTGTGATTCAAGAATCAGGGTCTGTTATAACGACGCTTTAGAGCTGACTAGTAGCAGCCAAAGAGCTGGAAACGGCTCCTCTATTTCTCCTTTCCATTTAAGAAAGAAGCAGACTCTCCACCCTTCTCGTGAGGGACAGCTAAAAGGCAACTCAGAGACCCACTTTTTGGGGGAGAGGAGGAGAAAAGGGAAGAGAGAGGACGACACTGGGAAAGGGCTTTCTCTCTGGCAGAATATAATTCTGGCGGTTGGCTGCTTCCCTAAGTGCCCCGGTGCAGGGTATCGAAGCTCACCCTATTGTGTGCCTCCTCTGCATTATTCGCTCTTTGACCTAACAAGTGCACATCCTCACTTTATTTTCAATATTTTCTCATAATTTTGGGTGGGCCCTTGCTTCAAATTTTATGGTTTATTTTGTAATGTGATACTTGTGCCAAAATGGTTCTGCCCTCAAACAACTGTCCTGCTTTCTCTAACATCTGACCTTTTTGTTTATATAAAATGTGTTCTTCTAGCGAGAAGAATAAAGCAAAAAGAGCATGAGACACAAACGGGACACATTTTTTCAACTCATAACAAAGTTTATTTCCATGGTGTGTGATCACGGTCTCCCTTTGCTCCTTGGGGAAAGGGGAGGAAGGCAGAAAAAATGCAAGCCGTTTACAACTCCCATGTAACGCCGAACTAGAGCGCAGCTCTTGAGGAGGAGGAGGCACGGGGGGTCACATGACCTCGGGGGGGGGGGGGTTGGCAGGGGCACATTGCCTGGGGGTCACGGGACCTCGGGGGTGGGCCGAGGCGGGAAAATTTTCCGCTAAATTTAGCGAGGAAAATTTTCCGCTAAATTTAGCGAGGTAAAATTTCCTCTAGGTGCTGGAAATTTTACGCAGGGGAAAATTTTCCGATCAAATTTACCGAGGAAAAGTTTTCCACTAGATTTAGCGGGAAAAATTTTCCGCTAAATTTAGCGGGGAAAATTTTCCGCTATATTTAGAGGGGAAATTTACCCATCATGCACCGCGCAATTACGCCGATGGCGACGCCGCTCGAGCCGGAAACGGGCGCCTAAGAGCTGCGCTCTTAAAAGAATTCATGAGAGGGGAAGAAGAAAGGCAAAGGGCTCGCCGACAGCCTTGGAGCGGGTGGCCTATGAAAGGTCGCCCATCCAAGCCGGGAAAACTCCTGGTGCAAGAGCCTCATCTCTCTCTCTCGGAAAGGGCCAGCGAGGATGATGAGACATTGACCGTAGGGTTCCCAATCACGAACGACTTGACAGCCTTTCTCCCAAATCTCTGGTGACGGCACCCTAGAAGGCCGTCTCCTTGAACCTGGGCGCACGTCCGCTGCAAGAATGGCGATGTGCAGCTGTTGGCTGCACCGAGTCGTCGCTAGGTTTGGAGACCTCTCGTGAACGTTCATTCGGATGGTCATTAGGGCACCGATCCGTTTGTCCGATGCATTCTCCTCCACAGGAGAAAGGGCTGGAGTAGACTCCTTCTTTTTTACAAGGGACAAACTGATTTTCATGTTTTTTCGGGGGCACAGGTTTGGTGGGGATTGAGTGTTGACTTGCCGGCACATTTGTTTGAGCTTAAATTTACATTTAGAGATGACTCCTGGATTAAAACATAAGGCGAGTGCTTTGAGATGATGTGTGGGTTTGTGTGTGTACGGTATATGACTGCGAATTGTTTCCCACGGGGTCGGGGCGTGAGATTTGGCGATGAGCCTCTTTAGAGGCTCTTTACAAATGCAATCGTTATAAATATTACAAAAAAATTTTTTTTCTTCTTTTGTTTGCATTTTTTTATCTTTTATGTTTTTTTATTTTTTAATTTTGTAATATGTATTGCAAATTCTTTCGCATATTTGGACTGAATGCTTCACAGGTGGTAAAATTGAAAATGAAAAACCATGAAACTTTTCTTTTTTGCTTTGGCTAGCTAGTGCTCATAATAAACTCATGACATTTGTTAGCCATTGAACAGGTATTTGTTTTTGTTTATTTGTGCTAGATTTTGGTGAGCAAAGCATTGAGGCTCAGATGGTTCTTACCATAACTACCACTTTTTTCTCCCAAAAATGGACAATTGGAAGAAGTGCTGCTTAGAAAGCCATTTTCCCTAAGATAACAACAGTATTGAAATATATCTTTAATGATCAATAATCTGTTCAGTGAAGGTTACCATGGGGCTGAACAAAATAGCCACGGAAGAAGCGAACAAAATAAAAGATAAGAAGAATCCCTGCAGCTGACAACCATTGTTGGTACTTGACAGTTCACATCATGCAGTCATGTGACGTCATGAAAAGAAAAGAAAGATCATCTGTCCCCACCCTCAGCTACCGCTTCATCATAGCTTGGAGAGGGGATGAGAACCATTAATTTTAGCAGTGTGTTGGTAGGGATAAGTCACTTCACAGTCTACTATTAAGAGACGAGGCTTGCAAACTTTCTCTCGGTGAGACCGTGTTTCATTGCTCATAAAGGATACAATCTCATTGTTTGGTGACTTCATCATAAAAAGTGAAACAGTTCCAAACAAATGTGTCAGCTACGCTTGAGGTCTTGCCAGTGTCCTTTCTGCTCTGCTTTTTCTCCTGGGAAACGGAGCAGGTGCCTTGTTTTTGTTTCCTATGCGTGGCTTGCACCGATATCACATCAGCGGCCATTCTGGTGGCCTTGTTGTTGATTGCATACCTTCTGCAGCCTACATTCCACATCATCTAATTCGCTTTTTCGGCTTGGACAAGAAGAAATGACCGCCAACATGATTCGATGATGTCATGTGCAAGCCACATATAGTCTTCAGTTTGAGTATGTGACATCAAGAGTGGTGCACCCGAACCTTTGCCTGCTTATTGATGACTTTACCCAAACAACAGACCAAAGAAACTCCCGTTGCTTCATTCTCCTGCGCAGCAAATCAATGACTCCACGGTGATCATCAGCATGCTGCAGAGCTACCTCAGCGACATCAAGGCTGGTTTCCAAAAGTACCTGGCCCTGTACGATCCAGTCAAAGTCACGGACGCTTCGGGAAAGGAGTCTCTCGAAGTGTTCAACAAGTACAACCTCATGATGGACAATGTGCCGGTCACAGGAAAAGCTGCCGAAGAGCTCGAAGTAAGTCCCGCATTTTTAACTCGTGCTCATCAGTGCCATAAAGTGCTGTTGGAAGTTTGTACTTTTGCTCCTATTACGAGAGAGCTGACAACGAATAGGTCACACTCCTACTTGTGAAACAGAAATATAACATTGTTTTATATTCTAATATAGAAAAATGTTTACCTGTATAAAGTTATAACATATAGAATAGGATTGTTATGGGTGCTTGATGTGCTATTAGAGTATGGCTTTGCACTCTAAAAGCAAATCCTTGGAAGGTGTTCTTTTTTTCTGCTTCGAAGATGGATAAACGTATAATACAAAAGGAACACAGAAAGAAGACTGCTCTTCAGCTGCACATGCAGACACTAAGCTTGGTCATTCACAGTACAAATAAAAAACTTGCCTTGTGTAGTGCACGCAAGCAAACCACATACAAATGCTAATAGTGATACAAGTTGCAGCTTACGACAGGTGATGGAGGTGATTCCCATGTGACAATTCTGGGAGTGATGACATCTTGCAGTGCACTGTCCGAACGAGAATATGATGTCTGGCAGTCCCTTGGCCCACATTAGTTATTACGCAGCGTGTTGTGACCACCTTTGCTTACACAACACACTTCATCTTAATGATGCCTCGGCCTTGACCTGGCTCATTTGCATCGTCTCCTCGAAGTATTATTGTCAGCCTTAATTTACACTTAATTCGCACAATTAGAACCGCTTGTTACATACGCACCTCATTAAATGTTCTGTTTCCTTGGCAAGTTGGACCACTAGGCTTTTACCCAAAGAAAACCCAAGTCTTCTCCTTTCTCAGAGAACAAAAACATCTTCAAACCATCATGAGAAAAGGCTTACATTGATTTAGGTTGCAAACCTAATCTCCACTTCTTACTTGTTCACAAATTGCATGACTGTTTGCCCATCAGGTAGGTTTTCTAGAAGCGATGATGAACCCATTTGGGTAAACCAGCATCCCTAGGAGGGCAAACATACCTAGGGTACTCTAACAAACGGCTGGATGTAGAACAACTAATTATTTTCGATTGGGCAGTACTGTGTGTCACCTATCGGTAAAACAATGAAGTCATTCTATTTTTCAGTTTTCCGCTGGTTGTTGTCGATCTAGTATTGCATTTTAAGTCAAAATATACTAATGTTATATAGTTGAAGACCACATCAACAGCGTCATAGCGTGCCTCTTTTTTTTTTTTTGTGTCTGCAGTGATTAAAGGACCCATGAAACGAATTTTGGACTGCAATATATCAATTTATATTGGTATTTTACTAATAGCACATCGTTCAGTGGGCCAAAAGAAAAAAAGTAGAAAGTCAAAAGCCTGACTTTCGGTACGAAAATTTGAAAAAAACAGCGGACTATTTGGTACCTCCTTTCCTTCGTAAGCTCGCTGCCTTTTCTCTGTGATACATCCGCGGACCCCGCAGCGCGTCATCGGGCCCCGCAGCGCGTCACCGGGCCCATACGAACGTCACACGACACCGGAGCTCACTTAATCCCTTCACCCCTAAGCTGACATTGTGGTGGAAGCTACGCGCTTGCCGGACCAATCAGCCGCCTCCCTTTCACCATCTGACCTCATTCTCTGCGCGTGGGTATGCGCGAGAGAGCGTGATCACGTGGCAAAAGTGTGGCTTGCCCAAGGAGCACGTAGCTTCCACAGCACTGTCAGCTTCGGGGTGAACGGGGTGGGGAAAGCAACTTTTGTCTGGATTTTGAGCGACGGCTAATCTTCTAGGGGGAGAATGGATCTGTCCGGATTAGACAAACGAGAGTCCGAGCAAGAGGGGACTCCCCCTTTCCGTCTTCTTGAACTGTTTGGTAGAATGCGCGATTTATGAGTTGAGGAGGAAAGCTAAACAGGAAAAAGTTGGAAAAGCGTTTCATGACTCCTTTAATAAATTTGCCCATAATTTCTTCTTTTCTGGCCCCCACCTCCTGAATTAACTGCAACCTCTCGTCTACTGTCATACTACTATCGTACTGTAACATGGCAAAACGCAGCCCAGCTGCGTTTTCAATCATTCATTCATTCATTCATTTATTGATACTGTCAGCCCTTGCACAGGACTATTACAGGGTGGAAAAAAAGACAACAACAAACAAACATGTACGCTTACATGCATGCATACACATAAGCTACAAGTACTGTAAACGACTAAATTTTTGCAAAGACCTAATTTTCGCGAATTTTGCGAATCTCCTACAGTTCGCGAAAAATACACTCCGCAAACAATTCGATCAATATGTGAACGCTACAGAAGTTACACTCGATTTAGCGAAAATTAGAACCCGCTGAATAATTTTAAACTTTCAGCTTTGGCCCGATTCGCGAAAATTTTGAGCCCGCGAAAATTAAGTCATTTACAGTATATTGAGACGATTCGTAATTTCGGCAGTTTACGGAACGGATCACTTCATAGTTTTGAAACATTTCTTTCACAAGCTATAGGGGTTTTAATTTGTAGCACATACAACAACATCAGTGATACGCTCCAGAAATTCATTTAGCGACATAGATGACACAGCAAAATCAGGTAACATATTCCAATCTTTAATAGCCTTCGGGAAAAAGCTGTACTTAAAGGGGCCCTGCAAGGACTTTTTTACTGGTTTTTAATTTGCACCGAACCTGAGCGCACCGAACGTAGTAACTTAGTGACACTTTTCTTTTCTCGAATTTCGCTTTATTTTAAAAGTTATAGGCAAATTAAAATTACAAAAACAAGCAAAAAATAACCTCTTCTCATGACGTCCTTGGTTGCTTGAGTGGCCGTGAACTAGAGGAGGGTAGTGGGCTCATCGCGAGCGCTCACGGCTGCCGCACTCCGTGTCGACGGCGCGAGAGGGCGCCGCTAAAGCATGTTTTGGATAGGCTGCATGCAGCGGGCAGCCAGAGCGGTTCTCATTGCATTTGCTGCGTGATTAAACACTAATCGGCATGCACTCATTGGCCACAAACGGCAGCAAGCACGGGTAAAGATCAGTTCAGAATGGCAGCCACGCTGGCGCTGCCATGCCGCGAGACGGGCAAACCCTAAGACAAAGCTTCTCGCCGAAGGCCTTCGGAACGCTCAGAGCCCGTCGGATCCTCCTGTTCATACGACCGCAGCGCTGCCGCGACATCCGGGACCTTTCCGTGTCGGCGCCTGATCCCACTACTCCTTTCTAGTATGCGCCGCCTTTTCCACCGCTTGGTGGCGGTATGTCGACGGGTCATTTCTTGTTTCCGTACTTTATAAACTGCATTTGTTTCTTTTCTGATCTAAAATAGTGAACAAAACTAACCTTTATAAATAATTGAAACAGTTCACTGCTTATATTTTGTATTTCGACTAAAAGAAGCTATTAGCGGCTCTGACCAGTAGCAAGCCCAGGACCAAAGACGTCACATTTGCGCGCTTTCGGCACCGCGGGTCGCCTCGTCGGTGGCAGAGAGGTTTCCGCTGTCGTCCGGTTAAAATATGACGCACTGATATTTTGTTACTCTCTACGTGCCCGCTGGCTTGCCCGAACTCAAGAGACGTGGAAACCGCAAAAAGGTAGACGCTTAAATATGATTGCAGGGGCCCTTTAAAGCAATCGTTTTAACAGATGGATTAGAATGTACATCCTCATGACGATGTCTAGAGGATTTGGTAGAGCAAATTTCAGTACCTCAGATTTCTTTATCTTTATGCAGTTATGAAAATCTGAAAAAGAAATTTCAACCTTTTATATTTCGTTCTTGGTTCAACAAGTAGGAAGATTGGCGAGTTCACATGGTTTGCTACATATCACATTAACGGGATAGTTCAACGAAATTTGAAATATTCCCATCGTGTTCAAAAATAGGTTGAATATGATCCACAATATCCGTAAATGACAATCGCACGTTTGTATTTTGATCCTGATGGCTGTATTTTTCGTTATAAACGGCCCACTCTGGCCAGTGCTCGGAGAAGGCCCAGCTTAGAGCACGTGACATCCAACGCAATCGTGACGTAGGTCGTCTCAGGACGAGCAAAGCTACGGCAAGGCTGACGTCGAGAGGATGGCCTAGTCGTTCCAGCCACCGAAGCGGCTGCTTTTGTACGAATTTTGAGTGACGGGTTAATCTTCTATAATCTTGTAGGGGGACAATAGCGACTTCTGCGACTTACAAAAGGGATTCTCGGGAAGAGGGTAGTTCCTCCTTCCCCTCTTCTCTCGTCGTGGCCGGAGGCGAGACACTCACCGTCACTAGCTGTCAAGGTTCCTAGACGGGCATTACAAGCGAGGCGTTAGCGACATCCACCAGGTGCTCTTTGCCAATCGTTTAATTCGTCTTAAAATTCCTTTTCGAGACATTTCTAACAAGAGATTGGTATGTTCCATGTGATACTGCTCCTTTGAACACATATAGACCAAAAAATGAGCGCCGAAATTTCGTTGTAGTATCCCTTTAAGACTCAAGATAATTCTAAATTCACTTTCAAAAGTGGTAAAAAAACATGAAAGAAAATCTCATTAACTTTGTTTGTCGTGTTTGTTTATTTCTTGTTTTAGCAACTTTGGAGACGACATTGACAAGGTTGAATTGGATACCGCTCTTGAACCTTTCTCATAGGTGGATTTACCGATTGTCGCGGCCACAATCAGACGCAACGGCTCTGCTTCAGCTAGCAAGTGTGCCTCTCGTCACCGTCACCAACACCGTCGTCACGGTGTTGCTAGCCACCGGTGAATGCACACAGTAAACTATCACTTGAGCGAACTTCCAGGTACTCGGAGGAAACAGTTCACTTACCTGAAAGTTCACTAAACTGAATATATTCACTAGAATATGGAACATTGCATAGGGCACAGCATACATCGAGTCATAAGTGTGAAAATGCAATTTATGGAGTCATGTACATCGATATGTACAAAGTGTAAAACAGTTGCGTTGCTGTCTTTCCTCATTTTTGAAAAAAATCTAATTTTCATTTACACGGGTACTCTTAAAGCGCATGAAATAAACAAAGCTGTCCAGAGAGTCTGTTTCTTTGCACTTCCTCTGGCACAGCTTGTTGCTGGGGACGAAGCCATACTCGCTTAACGGCATCGTCCACTAGCCCAGAAATATCCCGTGCAGAGTCAAGCTTTCCCTGTTGGGATCAGGGACTCAAACCGTAACCGTAACCGAAACCGAAAACCGTTTAGGAACGAAATTTTTTCAGTAACCGTAACCGGAACGAAACCGTTATTTGAAATTTATAAAAACCGTAACCGTAACCGTAACCGTAATGTTACAAACCGTTAACCGGTTTTAACCGATATTAACCGAAAAAAATATTACTTTTTCTCAAGTATGACCTGAAAGAGGGGTATTGAAATGTCGTGGCCATTTGACAGAGTTACTGTCAGCGAGTGGTGCATCTGGTAACACATTTCCGTTCAATCTAACTTTAGGATTAAGAATACTTAGTTGGAATCAGTGGTCGAGCTTATAATAAAAAAGTCTCTATTTCTAAATCAGCCAGACTCCTACATCGCTAAATGCATTCAGCACGTGTCACCTTCAGGGTATTAACTAATAAGTTAGAATTCTCATATCTCCATCCAACTCGGTTCTATCAAAACCACCGATGTTCCTGACATGCAGTAGCCAGTATGAAGAAACGAGGTAAACTGACCATCATGCAGAGCTGGCGGAAAAGAAAACTTGGTATTCATTTAGTCTGAAACGTGTTGCGAGTGACGATTTTGAAACAACACAGAAAGAAAAAAAATGTCAGAGGATGGACATTGGCGTTTCGTATGATATATATATATATATATATATATATATATATATATATATATATATATATATATATATATCGTAAACCCTTTGGACGTTTCCTCGCCCCGCCGCTCTCAGCCCTATATATATATATATATATATATATATATATATATATATATATATATATATATATATATATGCTCGGGCTGAGAGCGGCGGAAGGAACGAGGAAACGTCCAAAGGGTTTACGATTTTTTGTTTGTTTATCTTCTCGTGCCGAGACCCTTTTTCGAACCGAGTGGCAGCCGCCGGCATTGCCACGCATCTCAGCATGACAAGAGAAAAAGCCATGAAGGAGGATGCCTCGTCTTCGAACGTGCCAACGCCCTTGGCCGCCGATGACGGAGCCGCCCTCGTCCAACAGACAGCGGATGACATTTCTGTCTCCTTCGCCTCAACCTTGGGAGCTTCCCTGCTTCCAATCGTCGATGCCAAGGCTGGTCTCGCCCCACACGGCCAGCAGTCTCAGCAGTCCCTGTCGCAGAACTCTGAACGCGAGCTATTCGAACGTCAGCACGATGAGCTCGAACATCCACAGACGCGCCAAGAAATCACATCCAGCATCTTTGGAGCCCTCCCCTCCTTCCGCCGGAGGTATGGCTTCTACGGGAATCATTTCCACCAGGACCACCAACGCGATCCGACTACCTCCGGTGGAGCACCCCCCCCCCCCCCCATTCCCGGAGCAAGAGTCCGTCAGGCCTACGACATTCTGCGTGACCTCGCCCAGAACACCAGAAGTTTGTCCACGAGATATGTCCACGAGATCCGGCATCTTTACCCGTATCGGTTCTACTGGGGTATGCCATGCTCCCCGAACACCAGCTCCTTATTTTCGATAGACTGGAACTCTACCACGTCGTCGCGAGAGGGAACCGGAGGGCGGCTATCCTATCCCAGACGTCCAGGCTCGAGTCCGAGGTTTGCAGAAAGCTCCCGGACCAGCTACCCAACCAGCCTTGACGCGGACGCCGCACGTCTCGTGCTCCCGCGAACACCAGCTACCGCACAGGCACCAAGTCCAAGAGGCCCTTTAATGCTAAGTGAGTCCGGCAGCTACCTCTTGGCCACAGCCATTGCCAGGGAATAGATGCGTGCGCGTGGACTCTGGGCTTGGTCTCACATAGACAACTCTTATCCCATCCCGACCCAGACAAGTCGACGTCTACGGTGCGCCTCCTCGTGGAGGACTTGCTGAGGTCGGGATTTCGCTTAAACCTAAGCGACACGAGCAGAGCCCCGTGTAGCACGGGTTTTCTCAGGTTCAGGCTCGGCACAGCCGATGACACCATTTCGCACACGCTAGAACGGCTCCGAGCCATTCCTCGTGTCCTTCGCTCGCTGGAGCGCCCGCTTCCCCTCAAGGGGCTCCAGGGGGCGGCGGGCTACTTGGCATTTTACTTTTCTCTCTATGGCTCTGGGTTTTTTTCTTATCCCTCCCTGTTTGACAAAGTTTCAGACCAAATTCCTCTTTCACTCAACTGGCTTCCCTTTCTTCTGCGTGTTTGGCCGACTTTGCCGCTCTGCCAACCGCTATCCCTTTTCCCCGCTACCCAACACCAAGGGGCGATGATAGCGCAGGCAATCATCGCCCCTTTGCCGAGGCCAATATACCTCCGGGAAGGACTCGCCATGTTGTGGTGCGCGTGTATTGCCGAGAAAGGGACTCTTCCACACACGGAGAACAGAGCTTTGGCTCTCGCGCTGCGCCGGCGTGCCATTGACACAGCTTTGTCGTTTGAGGCTATCTGCCACTGTGCCATTTTTCTTTAGTTGTTGATTGATTCACATTTATTGAAAAACCTCGGAAAACCCTTCGGACGTTTCCTCGATCCTTCCGCCGCCCTCAGCACGAGAAGGAAAAGACGTCTCGCGCCGAGTGCGCGAGGACTTGATGGCCCGCCGGTTCGCCATCGCGTGTCAAGCGCGCAACGGCAGGTCGGCGGGACACATGACCGACGGTACCCATTTTATTGACATATCTTTATTAAGAAAGAGAAGAGAGACGGCCCTGGCAATAGCCCAAGGCAAAGCTCGTCCATGGCCGCGGTGCAGCGCTAGAGCCAAACCTGTGTTGTCCGTGTGTAGAAGAGTCCATTTCACGCCAATGCACGTGCACCAGAACACGGCGAGTCCTTCCCAGAGGTATATTGGCCTGTGTAGAGGGGCTATGATTGCCTGCGCACAGTCCCCTACAAGTACTTCAAAACCGACTCCGGAGGCATCTGCCCATGCGCTGTCGGGTAGCGGGGGAACGTGGAGCGGTGGGCAGTGCGGCAAGGTCGATCAAACACGTAGAAGAAAGGGAAGTCATTTGGGTGAAATAGGAATTTGGTTTGAAACTGTGTCAAGCAGGTGGACGAAGAAGAAAAATCAGAACCATGAAGAGAAGTGTAAAATGCCAAGTAGCCCGCGGCCCGTATAATAAATATAATATAATATAAGCACACCCGACCTGACATTGGAGGGTCCAGAGTTCAAAATCTAGCTCCGCCGTTTATTTTGTCTTTCAGCGGTTTCGTAAAACATTGATTCATTCGAGAAGTACTGCTCATTCATCTGCATAGTTTCGAATCTCTCTCTC
This sequence comes from Ixodes ricinus, assembly GCA_037355805.1. Taxonomy (NCBI): domain Eukaryota; kingdom Metazoa; phylum Arthropoda; class Arachnida; order Ixodida; family Ixodidae; genus Ixodes; species Ixodes ricinus. Next base: position 102,879 of record JAZHYW010002575.1, read on the forward strand.
TCTCTCTCTCTCTCTCTCTCTCTCTCTCTCTCTCTCTCTCTATATATATATATATATATATATATATATATATATATATATATATAAGATAAGTGCGTCCGCACTTTCTTTTAATTTTTTGCGTCCGTACCTTTTATTTTTTCTTATATATAAATGCACCATTCTTCTAGCGTCACAGAATCGGCCAGCGAGAGACGTGCGCTTCGATAACCATAGGAAATTGCTTTCAAATAGCAAATATAACGTAGGTGTAACATGGCACAACAACGAAGACTAGTGAAAGGAACGAACAACACATAACATATTTTTACTGCTTTCTGTGTTGTTACTGTGTTGTTCGTTCCTCTCCTTAGTCTTCCTTGTTTTAGGGAATAGCATTTACATTATGTTTGACTTTCACCAAATAGCCCAGCACTCAATTTTATTACTTTATTCCACTTAGCAGTATTTTACCAGAGGATGGCTATAGTTCTGCTCCTTCCTTCAATGTGGGCGAAGACTCGTCGGCATGTATTAGGCTGAAAAAAACTATAGCGTCGATAAGGTGCGAATGGTTCTTCCAGTACCCAGTGGGAACTTCCTTAAGGTTGTTTACAAACGCTGCCGAACAACGAACTAGGGATGTTTATTTTCATTTTTATTATATAGAATGCGATGATCCCCGAGTAGCGGAAGTAACATTTATGCTCGGGTATCCAACTGTATAATGTAAGTACATGTAGTGAAAAAACGTTGGAGCTAGAAACGTGTGCAACTGTTTTGACCAATTAGAAATATTAAGACGTTTCTAAGTTCCTTGAATTTAATGTTGTTGGCTATCTGGGACTACTTTAAACCGTTTATTATAAAACGGCTGTGTAACATTTCAATTAAACAACTTATTGGAAAAACCGAAATAAACCGGTTTTTAGGAACGTGTAACCGGTAACCGAAACCGTAAAAATTAAAACCGTAAAAAACCGAAACGAAACCGTTATCAACAGGAAGCGGTAACCGTAACCGTAACCGAAACGTTATATTTTTCGGTTTGAGTCCCTGGTTGGGATTAAAACGCAGTTTCTCCTTCAAGCTTCGACTTTTGCTTCACTGTCGTTGACAACGTCATTGGTGGAATCCCATGGTCCTTTGCAACGTCCACTTGCCTTTGACCATTATCCAGACGCTGAAGGATTTTGAGCTTGTCTGATAGAGAAAACCGCTTCCGTTTTGTCGCACTGATTACGAAAGTGGGTGCACAAACTGCCGTCCTGCCGTTGTTACCCAAAGCTAAGATGGTCGAATGGAACCGATGACAAAGAGAAACAGACACACCATGCAGTTCGTTTTCGTCTACCACACCGCCGCTTTGCCTCGACAGTGCTGTGAATGCTAGCAATGATACGCCGCCGCTGCAGAAACAACGGCGGTGGGGAGGCGGGCATCAGCTACACCAGCACTGCAGAGCACAAAACTTCGTTGAACTGACTGCAAAAGTAATCCTGGGTCCACCGATCAAGTTCCTTGAACTGAGATATTCACTATTTTATTCACAGTTTTCCTATGCATAGAATGCATAGGAAAACTGCCGGATATTTTTTTAAAGTTCGTTATTCTGAAATATTTGTTAAACCGACGTTTGCTCAAGTGAAAGTTTACTGTACTTGGTTTATACTTAATATACAACGTTGTCAAAGCTACTAGCGTGAGCGCGTGGCTTCATCTACGATTTCATTTCTGCGAGGATGCGTGCAAATGATCAACGAGATCAAGCCTTATGCTCGTTCCAGTAGCTTTGTCAGCGTTGTACACTAAGTATGAAACAGAGTATAAAAACCTCGATGCTGTCGGGGCACTGCAAACACGAAACAGGAAAATGTATGAGCTATGCACCCCAAACGAAGACTTTATCGTTGACCCCTTTCGCCGCGGAGTAATCGCTGCTCACGGGTTGACGTGCATAGCGCACAAAATTAAACGTATTAGTGTAGATGTGTACCAGCACTTGTTCTCAAAACATTTTTGTACTTGCCATAAAGCCACTTGGAAGGCTTCCCTCTGAACTGCCGCTTTGCTTGACATGCTAATAGATTGATGTTGCGTCATTAATATAAAAGCCGGATCAAAATAAATTCACCAGCATCATGGCCCTCGATCAACATTGCGGCCATTTTCCTAGTAGGTACTGCCTCTCCCTCGGCAGCCCTGCTCTCCCAGTCACGTGACCTAAAATTCCCCCTTGTAGGGGCAATAGTAAACTTTAACCCATGGTAAGCGTTGAGAAAACCGGCCCTGAAGTAGGAAAGATCCAGGGTCACCAAGTGCATTCTTGATAGCTGAAGGTTGCTTTGTGTCACTGGCTGTAACAAATCCCATGACCCATATTTTACAATTTATGTACACAAAGCATTGTTTACATGCTCAGAGTATTCTTGATATTCAAACAATGCTTTGTGGCGTGGGCTACAAAAATTTTGTAACCCACATTTGACAATTTCTATACACAAAGCATTTGTTCAGTATCCCAACAGTGAGTGAGCACTCATTGTGGCACGGGCACACGCTCCATATTTTACGACGTTTGTATGGTTGCCTAGTAATGCAGATACTAAATAGCTCCACGCGAGCGGGCGTTTTTTTCTGAGGAGCTCTTGGCTGGTGGCTTACGTTCGAACTAGCGCCGCCATCAAGACTTGTCCATGTGGAGCAGGTAGAGGAAACCTATCAATGCAAACTGCTGTTATCGTCTGCTCCTGTGTCCCCGCAGTCTGATTGATAGGAAGGGAGGATTCTTGAAACGGCAAGCTCGGCGACTACTTGTTTGAGAATTAGGAGAAAAAAATAATTAAAATAACTGAGCCCTTTCTTTCAGCGGTTAGAACTTAGAAGGTTTTTTTATTTGTTTACTCAAATTTTTTTTGTAGGTGCTTATTTTTCGTGGCTTTGTCGGGAGCAGTATAGGCCTTTTTCAGCCATCAGTAAGCTTGATCTCCACCCCTTACTCGCTTTTCTGCACTATCTTTATGATGACTCGGGCGCAGATGAAGTTCACGCTGATGGGCTCCCCCTGCCTGCTCCACATGGATGAATCCTGACGCCAGTGCTAGTTCGAACTTACCCGCCGGTCGAGCGCTCCTCAGAAAAACAAAATGCCTTCTCGCGTGGTGCTATTTAGTATTTGTATGACTGTACTTGCAGCACCATACTTCTCACGTTACAATACACAAAAACAGAAGCACGATTTCCACGGGCACATGAAAAGGGGGACGCTCGTGCGGTGCTCGCTCACGGCTCTGTTTTCTTTGATAGGCACAAACAAGCAATAGTTTTAACCCATTCGCTACCGCGCGCGTCGTGAGCTGTCGGGTTGTCCGTACCGCATGCTTTTCCCCTAAAACAGGGCCACACTAGACATGACTGTTTTGCTTGTGTAATAAGCTTTTACAGTAAACCTCAGTACAGAAAACAAGAAAACACGTTTATTTACATGCTTAAGTGGTTTGTTCAAGTCTACAAATCACTAGCCCCTCACAAACTCTTCCTCGTATGAAAGATCTTGATGCACTCCATCCTCGGTAGCTTGGGCGTCGCACAACCAGTGCGCTCTTGTCGTGATTTGGACTTAGAAGTGCTGTCGGAATCGCTCCCGTCGTCGACAAAAGGCTCCGAAAACTCACTATCCTCACCAGGCGTCCCGTCGTCATCACTGTCAAAGAGGATATCTATGATTTAATCGTCAGAAAGGCCACACCGTACACTGGACGCTGCCATCTTCACCAAGCAGGCAGCTATCGAGCGAGAAAGACGACACACAAAAGAACCAGCTCAAACAAACACAGCAGAACGGAATGACCCTCGCCATCTGTTAGCAATGTATCTAACTACACTATCTCAAATCTATGTAGCACACCATCTATGAATGGCTCTTTAAAGAGAAATTCATGCAGCCCGGCAAATCGCCGGCTTTGGCAATATGGCTCCTGACAATACGTCCGGCGATTTGCCGGCTTTGGTAGCGAATGGGTTAAGGAACTCGTGTCGCGGAAAATCCGGCGTCTGTTGCGGACGGAAAAATGCTGATTGGTTGATAGGGTCCTGACGTCTCAGCCACGTGACCTCGGGACGGAATTTCAAACGCCCTGTGTGAACCGACCTTAAGCTCCGGTAGCTGAAGCTGACGTGACCTGGTGTCCTTGACATCATCCTAGACGTCGTTCTTGACATCGTCCTCTAGGACGTCATTCTCGACATCGTCCTAGAGGGCCTTCCTTAAAGTCATTCTCGACGTTGTTCTTGATGTCATCTTCAACGTCCTAGAGGCTCAAGGATAACGTCATCCTTGACGTTATCCTTGAGGTTGTCCTTGACGTCATCCTAGAGGTCTTCCTAGAGGTTGACCGCGATGTTTTGCTATCGCGTTCCACTCTTAAAGGCGAAGCTTAAGCATCCTCTAAGTTTTTTCATAGTTTTTCAGTGCTAGCTCACACAAGTGAGGTACAAAACGGTGGAGCTGTCCCGTTCGTGCCGAGCCCGTTGTGCGGCCCTCACCCCGCTTTTCTTTTCCAGGCGGGAGCAGACATGGCGCTCATGGGCGGACGACGTGCTGGTGCACATCCTGTCGCCCAACGTGTACCGGACGCGCCAGGAGGCCCTCCAGGCCTTCCGCTACTTCTCCGAGGTGGGCCAGTGGGAGAGCCACTTCCCGGCCTGGGAGCGCCTGCTTGTCGTCTACGTGGGCGCTGCCGCCATGTATTTTGTCGCAAAGAGGCTCAAGAAGAGGTGCGTCGATCGCCCCTTGGCTAATGCTCACTTGTTTTTGGTGTTTTTTTTATGTTTATATTTATATTTGTTACTGGCAAGGCTTTGAAGTAGGTCCCTTGTGTGTTTCGCGTACGTATGTCGTGGCTTGCTAAATTAAGCGGGAAACTTCCTTCACTATACTGTAAAACACCAAAAGATGCCCTTCCCAAAAGGTAACCCACCGCTAGTTTTGGCTTGATTTGCTATTTTCTTTTAAACACCGAAGGATTGCCCACCCCTAATAATCATAGTGTTGGGATCACTGATGACCTCAACGTAGATGCCGTCTATAGTAAGTTACAGCTCAAGAAGGTAGGGCAAGGAAAGGAAGGCTGGGGAGGAGGAAGCAGGCAAACGCTGGAGAGAGGAGGAGGTTTCCCTCTCCTCTTCAGCGTTCCATCTGCTTCCTCCTCCCCAGCCTTCCTTTCCTTGCCCTACCTTCTTGAGTTGTAACGGACTATAGTCGGCTATGTTGGGATATAATCGAACATTGCTGACCGGAAATTACAGTCATCTTTGCTTCATTGCCCCTCGCCACAATAGCAAGTTTGGCAGAGAAACGTAACCTAAAAATAGCATTTCTTCAGTTTTTCTTGATTGCACACTGAAAGTTAGCTCACTCCTTATTTTCACCCAATTTTTTCTCAATTTTAAGTGAACTATCTCGGGATATTACGGTAGCCACTGACAAGGTGAAAATGACAGGGAGGAGTTTCGGTTGTCCCACCTCTGGCGCAAGCTCGCTACCTTCGATGACGCTTCGGCGCATGTTGCAGGTCGGGAATTGGAAAGGGACGCCGTACTCACTTCTTCGGTGACGATGGTGGGGAAGTTTATCCGCTAAATTTAGCAGGGAAATTCGTCCGCTAAATTTAGTGGAAGTTAAGTGTCACGTGATGTCGTGCTGCCACGCGTTATGGCAGCGTTGTATCCTGTTGCAACGTCGTGCAACATCAAAGTGTCGCATAAGCATCGTCCACTAAATTTGGCTATACGGGAGTCTGTTAAATTTAAATGCGGCAGTATAACCGTGCGCAACAGCGCAACATCTTAGCTCTCGTGGCGACACAACACGGTCAAAGTGATATCGCGAGCAAGTCGCAGGTGGTGCCACTGTCCTTATATTACCTGTTCTGGAATCGTTTCATTGCGCCGTGAAAAAAATTGTTCTTGGGGACAAAACGATGCACCAAAGGCGCAGCGTTGACGTTGGGAGTCGACCGGTCGGTCTGCTCGGAGAACCTAACGGACGGACGCGAATTTGGAAGAACCACCTCTGAGAAAGTCACTCGACATGTCTGCGCTTTTGCAAAAACTCCTAAGGACCCGTTGAAAAAAAATGTATGATTGCAAATGCCATCTATACTTGAGACTTAGGGGTCATATTAATTTGAAATATTTGAAACATCACGTGAAAGATGCTATACTATATCCGCTTTAAAAAATTACGGGAGGACGCAAAAGCTTTGCCTTTAAGAGTGGAACTCGATAGCTAAACATAAACCCCTGCTCGTTCCCAAGCCTTGCAAGCGTGTCTGTGTGGCCTAGTTGGTAGCATGTCTGGTTCGCAACCGAAGGGTCGTGGGTTCGATCCCGCTCTGCCTAATATTCTTTGAATTTTTTCTTTAAAGAGTGACGTAGACTTTGCGCTTTCCACTCTTGCCTGCCTTCTCCTTTCCTACATCCTCTCCACTTTCTACTTTGCCCCAACTTGGCTCCCCTCGGAGCTTAGGAGAGGGGAGCACCAAGAGAATTGTCTTCCCTGCAGAAAACCGAGGTTTCACGTTGGCCTTTAAGGCACTAAAATATTAAGGTGGGCTAGTTGGATATGCATTTTAGTTGTTCTTGTATTTGACCTTCGCGCTATTTATTTCCTGAAGGGCAAATGAATTACTTATCGACTTACTTATTATCGTGTTTTGTTGCTGGTGCTGTGTGGAGGTCGTGGCCCGGTGTAAACGATCGCAAACACCGTCGTGTAAACCGGCGGTGTTTGTGATCTTCACCAATAAAGCTCTACTGTATTTAGTGGCTCTATTTGGTAAGGTCCTGTTTGTCGCGGCCTTCGGTATTAGCAGAGAAGTGCGGAAATTTCAGCTGGAGCTTAATTTAACACATTTTTGTATATCAAATTATTAAACTAATTTACGATCCCCTTTGAATTCGATATATCCAAGTTTGTCTGCATTAATTTGTATTTCTTTGTGTCACCAACTTAATTGAATTTATTAATCACAAGAAAAATCGCTTTCGCCCAAATAGTGCCACATATAGATGGGCGGTGTAGCAATCATGAGCTTCTGATGTCACTGTTTCTCGTTTGAAGCCACGCTCGTTTTGCACAGGCATCATCTGAAGGAAGACGTCAGAGACAGCTTTCGAGACGCCTGCTTTGAGTGGACAGAGGCCGTCGGTTCCGGCAAGTTTCACGGCGGCAGCAAACCTAACCTCGCAGACCTGGTATGTGACGTTCTCGAGCAGTGGGCCAATGTTTTGAGAATGTGCGTTTGTGAAAGCTGATGGGGAGATTTGGGGAAGAAATCTTCTGGAGAGCCTTAGAGTGGCAGTCATACCTTCTGAAGTCTCGACTACTGGAGGGCTAAAAAAAGTTGTCTCTTAGAAAATTCTCAGCTGCCTTTCTGAGATTCTCAAGATTTATTTTTGATATTTATATGTTGAGATGTGGTACTACCTGCAAGCATCTCATTGTTGGTGGCATCACAAAAGGTGTGCCAGCCTGTATACGAGGAATAGAGAGAGAAGTGCAGCAACAGCGAAGAAAGACCACTGATGCACCCAGATGAACCAACCCCCAAGGTTACGGCTTTGGATGGCTGTTTGGTTCTCTTTCATGGCACATTGTCTTGTCGAGGTTTTGCATCTGTAAATGCCCTAATGTTCTTGCTTCTTGGTGACGGCTTGTCTCTATCCCCATCTCTAATTTATTTTTGCATTTAAACCAATGCCTAATTTCAACCTTCATCTAACCAACTCAGCTGCGTCCGAAAATGTGTTGTGGTATCCGGTTTTGTTGATAAGACTGCTGACTGGGCGAGTTGGTAGTTCATGTTGAATAACGTAACAGTGCACAAGAGAAACACTCACAAACACAGACACTAAAAAAATATGCACTCGCTGGGTGCTGTGCCGAGGGAGTGTATATTTTTTTAGTGTGTCTGTGTTTGTGAGTGTTTCTCTTGTTGTGTGTTGTTACGTTATCCGTTTTTGTTCTTTCTCCCCGTGAACTCTCTTGGCAGTTGCATCGTTTCGATTGCTTACATCACGTGGAAGGGTCTGGAGATTTTAGAAAACGGATTTTGTGTGACTGACAACTGCTCTCTAGTGAAGTAGTAATACTGGATTCTGCTCTGCATTTCACCTCAAAGACCTGATCATCCCACTGTACACCACTCACCGTTAAGTTGACAGGGCAGTGAAGGTGATAAGCACAAGCTAGACTGCACTTCTTGTTTTTGAACGCCTTTTCCAGTGCAAGTGCTCGTTTCATGAAAGCATGTTACAGAGCTGTGATCTTGTACCTGTAGCCTTTGCTGCTCCATAAGCTTAAACGTGAATAGAGTACCATATTTTCCAAACTATAGTGTGCACTCAGTGTATAGTTAGCAAACGTAAAATTTGGTTGAAAAAAAAACTTTCCTTAGCTAGTCTCCACCTGGTGCTTTGTCCACACATAAAAACTTTTCATATGCAGCACACCTTGACAAACGGCCACTTTATCAGCTCACAAAGAAACTTGTCACGCAAAAATCATCATTAACATTCTCTGTTTTTCACAAAATCTGTCACATCACATCATAATGAACAGTGTTGAAAAAACAAATCCTCGTTTAGTCTGCAGCGTGTAAAAATTTCAACTAGTCTGCGGTATAGAGGGATGCATCCTACCAGTACAGAACTACTACTTTCGTGTATCCCAGCAGAGGTGAAAGTAGCTATACTCATTACGGTCTTTCTCCTTTCGCATTACCAGGCAGTTTTTGGGGTCCTGAGCTCCGTGGAAGGCTGCACAGCCTTCCAAGACATGCTGCAGGAGACGCAGATTGGGCCCTGGTACTTCCGGATGAAGGAGGTGGTTGCTGGCCACGCTGGCAGTCGGGCCATCAGCTCCGAGCTGCGCTAGTCTAGTGCACCGCCGCTCGACGAAGCTCCACAGAGATTGTTTCGTTTATGAGCCATCTTTGCTGTAAAGTAGTGCTGACAAGTTGTTGTTGCTCATTAAATAGGCATTGGCCCAACAGTTACAAGTGGGGGAGGTGTCTGCTTTCTACTATTATCCCTGGAAGGGGACCAGGCAAGAAAGCATTGGCCATGGACCTTTTTCCAGTAAGCCTCTGCGTATGCGTACACCCTCTCTCGTGACCCTTTTTTCCCCGCTGTCGCCATTTTCGAATGGCAACGTCCCGCACAAACAACATTGTCAACAGCAATCTTCGCGCTTATTTTGTTTTAATTTACGATTATTTTTTGAGCGTCGCTAGTATGGGGCATAGAAAGCAGCAAAGTCCGATACGACGGCACAATGCCAACACATTCTGACAGGCGGAGGCACGTTGGGCAACCCTCCAGACAGCGCTCATTACTCGAAAAAGGTCCATTAAAGGGGCCATGAAATTAATTTCGGAGTCGGGTAAATTAATTTAGTTTGAGATTTTACTGGTCACACATTATTTAGTGGGCCAAGATAAAACTAGTACACGGAGGTAGAAAGCCAAAAAACTGCTTTTCAGTATGAAATTGTTTTGAAATATAGCGAACTATTTTTTACCTTCTTTCCTTCGAGAGCTCACTGCCTTTTCACTGCGATGTAGCCGCGATTCCCAGGCACGTCAATCGAACCCAGCTTACGAGATGGACGCGAGCACTGCATTGCTCGGATGTTTGCGCTCGCCAACAATCCATCCGTCGATGAACATTCAGATTTGCGTTCGTGGCCAATGATTGCCGAGACGGTACTTGTCACCACTTGCGAATAACAAGTTCCATGGTCTGCTTAAAAAGCACAGTGGAAGCTTAGAATCATTGCATCTGGTACCCAAGCACGTCACAACCACTTGATTTCTCATTTCACTTTTGAGTCGAGGATTAAAGCTAAGGAGGAAGAAGTTGAAAAATCATTTCATGGTCCCTTTAAAAGAGAAAGAAAAACTGCTTTTCAGTATGAAATTGTTTTGAAATATAGCGAACTATTTTTTACCTTCTTTCCTTCGAGAGCATTGTCTCTCCTTACTTCAATTCTGGAGGAATATTTCCAGAAATATTCCTCCAGAATTGAAGTAAGGAGAGACAATGTGACATGAATCAGTTGGGTAGACAGCGTTAAGCAAGTGCAAAAAGTTCTTGATCTTTATAATTGGTTTGTGCAAGGGTTTCTGTTCCGCTGCTTTCCCAACAGTGGCGCAGTGTGCTTGAAAGCAGAGAAAGCACACTCGGGCCACAGTTACAATATCTTTTTCATCATATGTAAACAGAACTTGCCGTTTGATGAGAACATGCAGCTTCATTGCTATTGTTCTTATAGTTGTCAGCCTTTTGGGAGTAGGCACAAACGTAATATGACTGTTTCATGCGACATAGTACTTCTGTTCAAAAATTTCTCTACAATCCATGCTAGTGTACTTCCACTGGTTTACTGTGCATGGAGGCACCGTTTTTCAATAGAACATTTGAGCAACAATTAGCACAAATGACAATTGTGGCAGTTTTAGCAACATCAAAGCCTGCTGCCGTTCCGACACTCTTCGAGCAATCAGCTCATCGTTGGCAATAGGGCATATTTGGTATTGTGCGTTACATCTGAAAAATAACCAGAGTAACCCGATATCCCGAGTTTTCATTGCCTACTTGTTTTTTTTCCCAAGAGCTACAAATCTCTACGTTAGAAAAGGCTTAAAAAGAAAAAGTGAAAGAATGGCTGAGCAAGTTCCAGACTGGTTTGCTAGCTTCTTGGGACGCTCTGTCATGAGCAGTTGCAACTGCGACGTCGTTCTTTACTATACTCCATTTCTCCGCAAGTGCGAGCTTCGAGCGAGCCTATGCTTGCAAGCTCGTGAAGTGAAAGTGTAATTCGAAACATGTTTGTGCCTGTAGCACCGGCTTCGCTCGCACTTATCCTCAATTGGAGAGCTCGAAATGACTGTAGTGTCTAAGAGAGCTGTGTCCTTTTCCTACGAGACATTTAGGCCTTCCTTTGTAGGGATAATTTTTCATGAGCACATTTATTTGACAGTGATGTTTCGTGGGCACATGCTCCTGCAACATTTCGTTGAAATCTTTTTAAGTTGATTGGATTGGATTACTGACTTCATTTCGTTAGCCGACGCATACCGGAACTAAGTAAAAAAACGCAACTGCTGGAAACTGACACCAAAACGTCACGAGTGACATTGTGACGTCATGAAGGTCACTCGTGCAACGCATTATGCAACGTGCGTTGCATTATGGGAAACATCCCTGTTGCATAATGGGAAACGTTGTGACGTCGCTCGTGAAGCCGCGCGTTGCATTATGGGAAACGTTGCATAATGCAACACGTGGTTACGCTGACGCCGCTCAAGCTGGAAACGGGCGCCCAAGAGCTGTGCTCTAAAAAGCCTCTCTCCTCTCCCCCTTTTACACTGGTCTATTTAACCTGCAAGTAAATTTCTCCAAAATGCCAGCAAAAAACAGCATGTCCGTTGTGTCCATCACACATCCCTTCGTGTATTATGAACCTACCAAACCCAAGATTCCAATATCGTAAACTGCAAAAACCACCACGCAAAAATATTTGGAAAATCTACAGTTCTACCTCAAAAGTTGCACTGCATTTTAGCGGCCTTGGAACCAAGGTCGAGTCAAAGTTTGCTGCTCTTTCAATCAGCTGCCGCATGGGAACTACCTCGACTACCGTACTTATTCAGATATAGGCCCGCATTGTTTTTTCTTTCTCTGCACATTTTTTTACAATGAGAGGTCTACCTACAATCAAGATAATAAAGATTGATCTGCAATAGTATTGAGCATAATTTTCGAGACAATTGTGCAGATCCAGGCGCTCCCCCATGTCAGCAACTGCTCCTAGCACTCCGGTGAAAAGCGGCAGTTCGTTGCATGCATGCTGGTAGGAGACAATGCAAGTTGATGCAAGGGGCACAAGTGCCACTGTACATTGTAACTACGGTGGCGAGACACCAGGCAGCCACGATACTCATGTGATCTCATCAGGCGTAAAAAAACACCTTGGTCCTGTCTTATCACAGCAGGTGCCATCCCACTATTTTGCATGTTTTTCTCGCGACTTTTAGCTCGACATTGCAGACATCAACTGGACATTTGGGTGACGACGGGTCAGCGCGGTTGACGAGCAATCTCTATGCTTCGTTTCACCCGAGTCAAAACGTAGCCGACACTACGAGCCAATGGGACCAACCAGACATTGTCAAAAGCATGACGTCGTGGCATTCGTCATCTTTCTATACCATGGCCTGGCTAGAGGCGGCACTCTAGCCCCGCCACGTCTGTATGCGTTCTTTCCTCGGCTAAACCACTAGAGCGCAGCAAAGGCTCCGTGACTCGCTACTTTAGTGTGTGTTTGTGGTTGTATGTGTTCAAGTCTTCAACTGCGCTGTGACCTAAGATGAAAGTAATTATACGGTTAATGGATGATGTGAAGTATGCACTTGTATAATTTTCCTCTCTGAACATTAGGGTCGACCAATAATACAATTTTTTTTATTGTTTGTTTCGTTTAAGCCCATCTTGTCACAGGTGATTGGCAGCAATTCTTAGCAAAAGTGGCATCTTTAGCTCAAGACTCAGCAGATTTCCGTTGAAGGTGCCATTTGATGTGAATGGCACAGCACTTCCATCACTGCATTGCTTCTAGGATATTTTTCCATGAAAACGTTCAAACCATAGTCAGAACTCTCACACAGCAAAAATTTTTTTCTTACAGAGATAAAAGATGGGCAAGCTGGTTGAGGTTGCACGTACAGGAAACCGAGACAAAAAACATGTGGATTGTTTTTTGTCTTACTTCATCTCACGCGTATCGTTTCACAGCGCGTTTTACACGCAATCGCTCCACCAACAAGCACAGTCATAAAATGCCACCGAGAACCAACCACGGATGCATGACCGTCACTGCGTGCCACGTCCAGCAGCGGCCTTCTCCCTGAAAGCAGACCCGGGTAATTGAGCCTTGCGCGCATACTTGAACTTTTTCCCGATCTGCACCTCCTTCTTCTCCCGTCCCACCGCCGCCTCGACGGCCTTGAGGGCCGCCCGGTACTTCTCGTGGAACGCCTCGAGGCCTGCCTCACCCTCCTCCAGCGCCTCGATGGGCGACTTTCCCGCAGAGCCCAGCATCGTCTGGAACGCTTCGAGCTGGCCTTGCCGCAGAAACGTCACTGCCGTCCCCGGCACGCCTGCACGTGCCGTCCTGCCGACCCTGTGCACGTACGTCTTGATGTACTTGGGCGGGTCGTAGCAGACAACGTTGCGCACGTTGGCCACGTCCAGACCCCTGGCGAGCACGTTGGAGCACACCAGGAGGTCCAGGCCTCCGGACGCAAACTTGCGCAACACCCTTGCCCGCTCCGTCGCGCCGAGGTCGGAAGAGAACTCCTCCACGCGGACGCCTCCCATCTCCTTGATGACGAGGCAGAGCCTGTGCGCATCGTCCTTCGTCCCCGTGAAGCAGAGCGTGCCTGTGTAGCCTTGGTTCGCGACCAGGTCCCAGAGTGCCAACGGCTTCTTGGCGTTCTGCACGACACGGTAGAACTCGCTCAGCCCTTGCGGTGTCGTGTATTTTCCAGCGAAGGCCGCTCTCTCCGCCGCCGGGTCTCGCTTGCCGTCCTTGCCGGCCGCCGTGAAAAGCTTCGGCTGGAACAGCATCAGGCTCTGCAGCTTCTCGGGGTCTTGCGTCAGCGTTGCCGAATAGAGCAGCTTCTGCGCCGGCTCCCTGCACCGCTGAAGGGAGCAGACGGTCAGCGGCTGCGTGTAGAGGCGCCCATTACCCAATGCTCTTCCGCAGCAGCAGTTGCACTTGTCCGCGCCAAACACCGCCTGCTCCACCTCCGGAATGAGTGTCGTCCGAACGTCCTCAATGACACGGTCGGCCTCGTCCAACACGAAAACTTGAGCAGACGCAGGCTGAACCCTGGCGTCTTCCGGATGTGGTCGAGCAGACGACCCGGCGTCGCAACGATTATGTCGACCAGGCTCGAGTAGCCTCTTGCGTTCTTGTGAACGAGAGACAACTGCTCTTCCGAGAAGGGCTTCGTGCCCGTCACCAGCTGGGATCTCAGTGACGTGCCTCGGAGGTACTGCTGGAAGACCGCCTGGACCTGGGCGGCCAGTTCCTTGACGGGAAGTACAACCACGGCTCGGACGGCGCGCACGACGCGGGGTTTCAGGGACTCCACGATTGGGATGACGTACGCCAGCGTCTTGCCGCTGCCCGTCGGCGCCGAGACGCAGATGTCTCGCGGAGGCAGGAAACAGCGGCGCTGCGCCGGAGACAGCAACCAGGGGACCACCTTCTCCTGGACCGGGAAAAGTCTGCGGATCTTGTTGGCCGCCAACGCCGCCAGCATCTCGGGGCTCAGGCTGTCGTGGAAGTTGTCGAGCTTTGCACTGGACGTTTTGCCTTTCTTAACTCGCGACTCAATCTTTTCTGGGTTCGAGAGCCAGTCGGGGAGAACCCTGTGGACGACTTCGGCGGCTTTCACTTCGACCTCGCCCAGCACTGGGAAATATTCGACCGGAGCTGTTGGGGTGGCATCGGTTTCCACTTCGTTGGAAGCTTCCACTTTATCCCTGCCCATGTCGGCAACAGAAGGAGAGCCGTTCCTTTCTACCATATCCTCCTCTTCGCCTTTGGGCTGCTCTCGATCACTTTCCGTTTTCTTTCTTAGACTCGAAGCAGCAGGCCTTGTCTTCTTGGTGCCTGCCTGTACCTTCAGAGTACCTTCTTGGCGCGGTTGTCCGTCTAAAGCTCTCATGCGGGGTTGCTTGCTTTTTTACGACGCTTCTTTTTTCTCGTAGTCGAGCTGGACTTGACAATACCCTCAAGAGCATCTTTTTTGTGCCTCTTCAGATCTTGTTTTGTTCTTTGCCGAAACAGGCTTGGCTTTCTTTTTAGGTGCCTCAAGACTGCCGTCATCCAGTTGCTCCTGCTCATCCAGATCACCCAGCTTCCTTTTTGCCCCAATGGCTCTATGCTCGGCTGTGCTTCGTCAGTCTGTTCTACTACTTGGGTGTCATGTGAAAGACGAGCCTGCTCTTGTTTTCTTGGCTCTTTTCAGAATCTTCTTTAGTCTTTTGTCAGGGTCTATCAGCTTGTCCTCATCTGCAGATGCTTCATTCTCCGCCGTGAATCTGTAAAGGACCACAACAATTTTGTTACATTTTTTGTCCCGAGGAAATAAAGGAGCAGAAGGGCAGGGGTAAATTTACAAGTTTTTTTTCCAATATTTTGCCACAATGTCACCGACCAAACTCAAGGAATAAAATTGTAGTGCTAATGGTGGATCTATGCATGGCAACCTTTTGAAGAAGCTGCAAGGTCTCGTGAAAGTGAGTAAAAATGTCTGTGGTACAGTAATGTACAGGGTGTCGCAAAAAAGTTTACAGGATTTTTTTACCGCCAAAATAAACTAGGCTTCGCCGAACGCCCATTCTCCGCCCAAAGGTAGCGCTAGAGGTCACAACCAGATGCCAAAGTTTCAGCCCGATCCAATACCTTAATCTAAAGTTTAAAGTGATTTTCTGAAAATTTCAATGGGAAAATGGCGGCCGACGGAGTTTATCGAATACATGGAGCTCTATGGCACCAGAAACTGAAAACGGGCAAAAATGGGCTCCATCTTCCCATTGAAATTTTCAGAAAATCACTTATGACTTTTGAATAAGGTATTGGATCGGGCTGAAACTTTGGCATCTGGTTGTGACCTCTAGCGCTACCTTTCGGCGGAGAATGAGTGTTCGGCGATGCCTAGTTTATTTTTGGGGTGAACAAAATCTTGTACATTTTTTTTTTGTGACGCCCTGTATTTATACAAACCCTTTCCACACTGATTGCGACTACTTTTAAACAGGCAGTTTTACAGCAACCCTTTTTAGAAAAAAGGTCTGAAAAGCGGTTCTGCTTGCATAAAAGCCGTGAAAATAAGTACTACCGCACCGGCTCTTGCCCGTCTGGCAAATGCTCACAAAAAGCATCGCATCACCTGAGCGTATCCTATTTAAATCGCAGAAGGTCCTTGGAGCCACACAACCAGCTTTCTAAACTTGAAGAGTCGAGGAGCACTAGGCTAGCATGCGCAGCCTCGTCTGCAGCTTGTGATAGCCTTGCACAACAAATGCTGCACAAATAAATCGAGTTTGTGAGCTGTGGAATACGCAAAGGAAACGCTATCGATTGCGCGTCAAAATATTTTCGGGTGGTGAATATTTTCGGGTGGTGTAAATTAAACCCTCGTCTTTTGTAGGACCCCGGCGTGCCAGGTGTCCTTCGTTGATTTGGCACGTAAACTTTACAAATGTGTGTTGTTCTCATGCTCAGAGTCGCAGGTCTGACGGGAGCCAAAGCTGACGTGATCAAAGCTGACAGACTTGATCAAAGCAGGTGTACAAACTAAGGAGTGCGGGCTACCATTTCATGCCTATCTGTCTAGCACGGTAGGTTTCTCAGCGAGCAGAACATTCGCAAGATAACTAAAGCAGTGATCTGATCGCCGTTTCCAGGATGGCACGAAGAGAGGCCACTTCGGGCCGGTCCTAGCATATTACATATTTCCTCTAACGCGCACCGGCCCCGGGCACAAGGAACACCATACGCACCTATTAACCAGGTAAAGCTGCTCCATTCTAAAAGGAAGAATTCGCAAAACAATAAGGGTAGCATGCAAAACACGTGGAAACCACTGCTGCAAAACAAGCGCAACCTGTCTTGGATTGGATTGAACTGGAATATCCTAATTTCTAAACAAGAAAACAACTGAGCTGACCGAAACTAACCGAAACCAATGGCGTCTCCTCATTTACCTCTTATATTAAACCATGCGGCTCTGACAGTAATAAGACAGATCTGCAGAGCCATGCTATTCATGACATGGACCAAAAAACCTTGCAAAAATCGCTGCACCCTCGCTGCCCTCGCGCCCCGGTTCAAGAGTACGCACACATGTTTACATATGGCGGCACTATGGTGAGTCAGCTGACGGGACTATTCGATTATTTAGAGAATTTCGTGTAGTTCTTTGCGAATTAGTGTATCAGGGAGCCCATGTATACATCTTGATAACATAGCCAAGCCTACATAATCTTCGGGATGTGTTCTAAACAGCCACAAGCATGCAGGATCACGCTAGACGCTCACGCGATGCCAGAACCACTGAAGGTGGAAGCCTCATCTCGAAAGCAATGTGTTTACCATGCGTGCGAGCGAGCTCATTGTTAAATATGAGGTATTGACATTAGATGGGTGCGTAATCGGTTTATTCCGATGGAGCCTCCGATGGAGCCTGGCGCTACGTTCCTAGCCTAGCGTTCGTCTGCTCGTGCCCCGCGGCTCTCAAGCGCTCGGTGCGAGCGCAGCCGATGGTCTCGAGCCGATGGGCGCCAACTTGCCAGCCGCTACATAACACCCCCTCCAACTAGTCGTGGCTCCCGTAGAGTTGCGGTTGTCGTCGCGGTTGAGTGCCCCTTCGTGTACCAGTGAAAGGGCCAGCGTCTGCCGTCGAAGAAGCTGACGCTGGTTCGCGAGGAAGCACCGCCGGCCTGCTACTGTCTCGCTGGGGTGATGCGTCTGGTCGAGCTGGAGTATCTTTATCGGGAGATGGTGCCCGTGGTGGAGTTGGGCTCTGGTCAATCTTGAGGTCCCACACAGAAGACGGAGTCTCCGCTTCTTGTTGAGTGTTGGCTGTTGTCCATCGCTGACGTATGTGGTTGGTACGCCGGCATACCGAACCTTCATCTATGTTCACTATCCCTGAGCGGAGGTCTATCTGACGTTCATTTACGCCAGAAACCCAGCCTTTGCCGTCTGGAAACTTCTTAGTCCAGACCGCTCAGTCCCCGTGGGTTGGTGACGCTTTCCGTGCTGGCTGGCTCTTCAGAAAGTACAGTTTTAATCGTTCCAGAGCTGATGGAAGTTCCCTGCCATAAAGCAACCATGCTGGCGTTTTTCCCGTTGCAACGTGAATGGTAGTGTGCTGTTTGAATAAAAATCTGGCCAGCACACAGTTCAGCTCTTCCTTTCCTTTCTTCCCGAGTGCAAGTTTTAGTTCCTGTACTATGCGCTCCGCCTGGCCATTAGTCGCGGGATGGCACAGTGCACTAGTTACAGCGATGACCCCGTTGTTTCGGTAAAATGTTTTCATCTCCTCGGAAACTAGCGCCGCGCCATTGTCCGACGCAATCTTCCTTGGTAGACCAAACATTGCAAAAATGGTCGGTAATTCCTTAATGATGGCGGCAGACGTCATGTCGCGGACCACGCGCACTTCCAGCCACTTCGTGAACGCGTCCACCACAACCAGAAAAACAGGACCCTCGACAGGACCTGCAAAGTCCAGGTGAACCACGGCTCGGTTGGCCTATTCCACACAGGGATAGGTTCCTTCGCAGGTGACTTCCGGTGTATCTGGCAGGTGCTACATGCAGCGACCCATGCTTCGATATTGGCGTCGATCCGGACCACCAAACGTAGCTGCGAGCGCAAGCTTTCATCGCGACAATTCCGCGATGTCCCGAGTGAATAAGAGCCATCGTCTCTCTTCTCAAGGGGTTAGGAATCACGACTCGTGTCCCCCAGCTTACGGATCCTCTGTGTTTCGACAACTCTGCCGCTTTACTTCTGTACGGCGAGTACTCTGGGGACTGATACCGATGAAGAGTGCCTTCTTGTACTGCCTGGTATACGGTTACCACGACAGCGTCACGTGCTGTCCCCCTGCCTACTTGGTCTGCAAAGAGCGGTGGGCGGGTCAAAGCCTCAAACATCAGGATGTCCCCTGGTGCTTCTCGCTCCTCCTTTGTGGTGGGCATGGGAAGTCGGCTTAGAGCGTCTGCATTCTGATGGCGGTTTCCTGGCCTGTACCTCAGCTCATACTTATAAGCGGCCAATATTTTGCACCATCTGGTCATCCACAGTGACAACACTTGTGGAACGGGCTTCTTAGCTCCTAGGATGCCAAGAAGAGATTAATGACTTGTGTAGATTGTCATGCTTCACCCCGCGACATACTGATGAAAATGGCTGACTTCATATACAATGGCTAGGCCCTCTCGGTCAAGTTGTGAGTAGTTGCGCTCAGCGGTTCCCAGTGTCCTGGACGCAAACGCAATTGGAGCCTCTCGGCCGTCAGAGTCCAACTGTGCTAGTACGGGACCCACACCGTAAGGCGAAGCGTCGCAGGACAACAGGAGTGGTTTTCTTTCGTCATAGTGTGCCTGTACTGTATACTGCACCACCAGATCCTTCAACTTCTGGAAAGCCTCGAGGTGGTTTTCCTCCCACTGCCACTCTGTCTTCCGTTCCACTAGGTGATAGAGCTTTTTTGCAATCGTTGCTCTATTCTGCAGAAATCTCATAAAACGCTAACAGTCCCAGAAAGGACTGCAGCTCTGTCTTGTTCCTTGGCCCAGGCGCCTGTAGTACGGCCTGAATCTTGTCCTGCGTGGGATGTATGCCGTCCTCATTGATGAGGTGGCCAAGAAATTTTACTTCACTCACCCCAAAGCGGCACTTGGTTTCCTTTAGCGTCTTCTAGTCTCGTCAATACTTGATCGAGTCGACAGTTATGTTCTTCCGCATTTTCCCCGCTGATGATAATGTCGTCTAGGTACTCACTGAGACCCTTGAGATGCCTGCTAATGTTGTGTCCATGACTTACTGGAAGATTGCTGGAGCTGCCGCCACTCCGAAGGGAAGTCTCTTCACTCGATACAGGCCCTTGATGGTGTTTACTGTCAGTACCTCGGCCGTGTCGTCTGTCACCCGTAGCTGTTGATAAGCCTGCGCAAGGTCCAGCGTCGAGAAGACTGTGCCACCCCGAAGGTTAGACAAGGCTTCAGTGGGTGTTGGTAGCAGATATGCCACCGGTTTCGCTGTATTGTTCACCGTGCCGCGGTAGTCCCCGCAGAGCCTCACAAACCATCCGTCTTTCTAACCACCACCACGGGCGTGGCCCTGTTAAGAATGGAACCTACGGCGACCTTCTTCCGAGTTTCAACGCTGCGGAAACGAGTCACGATCTGTCCGGGACTGTCGCCCCCTGGTCGGGGCCTGCGCGAAACGAGTCCCGATGAGCCCGGGATCATCGCCTGCGTGCCTGGGCCTGCGGAGACAGGTCTCAACGCGTCCGTGACGTCAACGGGACGTGTGTGCGTGCGTGGGGCTTGGCGCGCTCAGGAAAGGGAGAGAGGCATGACCTAATTGCGGAGGACCATGGCTACGACGCACTTCTGGCTACGACGCCGCGGACTTTGCTACGACGCACTTGACGGCGGGTTGCTGCTGCGCACTTGCTGCCCTGGCGGGGAGTGAGGGAGAAAACGGACCCTATATAAGGCGGAGCGTGAGGCTGCTCCAGGAGTTCTCTCGGATTTGACGACTGTATCGCAACCATGTAATTAAACCGTTCGTTACGTTACCAATTCTCCCACCTCCACTGGACCCCTGGGTTCTTCACTTCGGGGAATGGTCGTCGTCACGAGCCAGGAAGCTCCCGGACGTGCGGCATAAACCCCGCCTCTAACAACTGGTTGGCAGCGGTTGGGATCGGACCATGCGACATCGTGCTACATCTGCGGGTGAGCGTTTGGACTTTGCTTTGAGATTCGCCAGGCTTCAGATTATGGGTGATTAATTTTGAACTGCTGGGAATCCTTAAGTTTTGACTCGGGCGTTGGGTTTGTGTACAACCTTGCGACAAGTTTTAGAACAAAGCCAAAGCTAAAGAGCAGCGATCATGAATCTAATGAGGTTACTGAGAACAGATTTATTCTGTTTGTGTGAAGAATTGGGTGTGGAGGTGGAGCAAAAGATGAAGAAATCTGAGATCAGTAAAGCGATTTCAGAGAGCGCAGAAGCAGAGGAAATTAAAATTGCGTGGGAACTGCTTCAGAACGCTAGGAGAGAGGAACGAGAGCAGGCTGCAGCGAGAGAGGAACGAGAGCAGGAGCAGGCTGCAGCGAGAGAGGAACGAGAACGAGAGCAGGCTGCAGCGAGAGAGGAACGAGCACAGGCTGCAGCGAGAGAGGAACGAGAGCGGGAACAGGCTGCAGCGAGAGAGGAACGAGAGCGGGAGCAGGCTGCAGCGAGAGAGGAACGAGAACGAGAGCAGGCTGCAGCGAGAGAGGAACGAGAACGAGAGCAGGCTGCAGCGAGAGAGGAACGAGCGCAGGCTGCGACAGAGGAGCGAGCGCTGAAAAGGCTAGAGCTCGAAATTGAACAACAGCGATTAAACTCGCAGAACAGTAGAGTTGGGGCTCCGGTACGAGCAAGTGAGACCGAGTCGTATCAAATGAAGAAGCTCATGCAGCCGTTTAAAGTTGGGGAAGACGTGGGCCTGTTCTTAGTGAACTTTGAGAGGACATGTGAGAAGTTGAGCTTCGCCCCAGAAACGTGGCCGCAACGGCTTTTGACTTTGTTGCCCTGTGAGGCTGCAGAGGTTGTCGCGCGCCTTAGTGCGGGAGACGCGGACGACTACGACAAGGTGAAGTCCAGCCTTTTGAAACGGTACCGCCTTTCTGCCGAGGCGTTCCGTCAAAGGTTTAGAAACGCATCCAAAAAGAGCAGCGAGGGCTACTCGGAATTCGCGTACGGGCTTAAAACCAATCTTGATAGAATGGTTGAAGAGCGAGGAAGTGTACGAAAGCCGAGACAAGGTAGTCGAGTGTGTGTGCCTCGAACAGTTCTTTCGTAGCATTCCGCAGTCAGTCAAGCTCTGGGTGCAGGACAGGGTAGGAGTCGACACTGTCGAAAGGGCCGCTGAGCTAGCCGAAGAGTACGCAACGCGTAGAAAGCTGAGCGGAGAGGAAAGCGAACCCGGCCGGAGCGATCAGCGCAAGACCTTCCGACAGGGAAACGGCTCGCGAGAAAACGGGCCCGAGAAGCCCGAAGCAGGACAAAAGGTCCCAGAAAAGAGCGCAGAACACTCGAACGGAGACGAGGCGCGGAAAAGCCAAACAGGGCAGTTCGAGGCTAGGAAGCCGTTCCTGTGCTACAACTGTCAGGAGCCGGGACACATAGCGGCCAGATGTAAGAAACCGCGGGTTGTGTTCTCGACCGTGACCGGTAGTGACGAGGACCTGAAGCTCCTTCGTCCCTATCTTCACGAGCTCCAGGTAAACGGAAAGCCGTGCAGGGTGCTTCGTGACAGTGCAGCGACAATGGACGTTGTTCATCCGTCGTATGTAACGACATCCGATTTTACTGGAAAGGTAGTTTGGATCAAGCAGCTGCTCGAAAAGCACAGTGTCTGTCTGCCTATGGCGACGGTAAGGATAACTGGCCCGTTCGGAGAGCTAGTGACAGAGGCGGCTGTCTCGCAAACAGTCCCGTTGGAGTATCCTTATTTGTTTTCTAACCGGTCAGAATTCCTGCTGCGCGAGAGGGGTCAACAACTGGGAGAGGGACTAGTTCAGTCAGGTACGAGGTCCAAATCGCGTCAGCTCGCCCCTTTGTTGACGAGTGATCCAGAGCCAGAGGCAGCTGTCGGGGAGCAGGCACTACCAGAGTTCGAGGCAGAGAAACGGGATGAGAGGGACCAGGTTGTAGAACAGCCTGACCTCGTAGCACTAGAAAGTGTACGCCGTCCCAACGAGCCGGCGAAAAAGGCGGAGGAAGACGGGATCAGTGAAAGATCTCTCGTAGCTCCGGCGTCACGTAACTTTGGTCCTCTGCTACGAGCAGACGGAGTGTCTTTGACAGTCGAGCAGAAGAGCGACCCTAGTGTGTCAGGGTTTCGCGGTACAGCTCAGGAGATTGCTAGGACCAATGTGACGGGGCATGAAAAAGGCGGATTGTTTTATCGGCGCTATAAGGACCGCATTTTCACGTCTAGAAATCACGTGAAAATCGATCACTACGACTTCAGGGCAAGAAAAAGGAAAGGCAAATTTAACGGCAATGCCGATGGGTTGAGCAGATTTTTCTGGCATCACGAAAAACAGTAGGGATGATCTCAGAGGTCTTCGTCATCCACGGGAATGAGGATCTAAGTGGGGGCACTTCGTTAAAACCCCAAAAGGACCTCACAAATTGCGAAGAGTTTTTGTCTTTTGTATTTTGTTCATTGTGACCTCGTTGGAAAAATGAGTTTTGGCGACAGGGGGTCTCGATACCCGAAATTGTACTATAGTTTTCAATTTGCATTGTTTTGGCAAATTATGGTCATCCGTAATCCGGTCTGGCGGGTCTCTGGCGAATTCCGAGCGTTTGACTGCGGTGTGGCGTGGTGTTGTGGGGGACGTTTCCGCTAATGCCTCCGTTGTAAGAGGTTTGGGAGTTTGTTTGGTGCTTGCAGCGACTTCTCAAGGCCTACTCCAAGCCCACCTCTTCAGGCCAGCGATTGTACCACCGGCCATTCGAGGTTTCCCTGGCCCCGGAGGGGCTGTTAAGAATGGAACCTACGGCGACCTTCTTCCGAGTTTCAACGCTGCGGAAACGAGTCACGATCTGTCCGGGAACTGTCGCCTCGCTGGACGGGGCCTGCGCGAAACGAGTCCCGACGAGCCCGGGATCATCGCCTGCGTGCCTGGGCCTGCGGAGACAGGTCTCAACGCGTCCGTGACGTCAACGGGACGTGTGTGCGTGCGTGCGGCTTGGCGCGCTCCAGGAAAGGGAGAGAGGCATGACCTAATTGCGGAGGACCATGGCTACGACGCACTTCTGGCTACGACGCGGCGGACTTTGCTACGACGCACTTGACGGCGGGTTGCTGCTGCGCACTTGCTGCCCTGGCGGGGAGTGAGGGAGAAAACGGACCCTATATAAGGCGGAGCGTGAGGCTGCTCCAGGAGTTCTCTCGGATTTGACGACTGTATCGCAACCATGTAATTAAACCGTTCGTTACATTACCAATTCTCCCGCCTCCACTGGACCCCTGGGTTCTTCACTTCGGGGAATGGTCGTCGTCACGAGCCAGGAAGCTCCCGGACGTGCGGCATAAACCCCGCCTCTAACAGCCCATGTTGAATGTTGGACCTGCTCCAGGATGCCCTGCTTTTGTAGTGCCATCAGTTCGCATTCCACGACAGCACGCAGGGCGAAAGGTACGTGGCGTGCCTTGAGGAATCTTGGCGTTGCTGACTCCTTGATTTTCAACTGGACAGGTGGGCCGTTTTATTCTGTGATGTCGGACTTGAACACCACTTTGTGTGCACTGAGAACCTTCTGGACTTCCTTGTCTGGCGAAAGATGGTGTATCCCGCTGACCTGAATCTTTAGCGCGGGAAACCAATTTCTGCCCATCTAGTTGCACCCTGTTCCATTTGTTACAACCAGCGGTAGAACGTAGTCCTTGGACTTAAGTCTTACGTGCACTTTAGTTGAACCAAGGACACTCAAGCATTCGCCGGTCGAAGTCCTAAGAGTGACGTTCTCTTTCCGCAGGTGCGGAGGCCTGGTCGGCCACACCTCCCAGTATGTGGCCTCACTGATTACCGTAAATACTGCTCCTGGAGTTTACCTCGAATTCTTGTAACTTTCCCTCGTCCTTGAGAGTCACCAGGTACTTGGGAACGAAACTGGTTGCATGTTGTGCGTTCAGCTCTTGCATGTCCCAACCGTAGCTTTTAACAGAAGCTCCACTTTGTGATTCCAGGGCGTCCTCTTCTGCGCCGATGTCCATCTGATCGGTTGAGCGACGTGTGCCAGTCCTCATCTTGTTTCGACAAGCTTTTTCGATGTGTCCTATTTTTTTTACCGAAACGGCACGCTACCCTGCTGAATGGGCAACTGTCTTGCCTGTGCCGTCCATGGCAGGGGTAACATCGTAGATCCGGCTGCGTTTGATCCCGATCCGAGGTCTGTTTCGTAGCCTGTTGTTGCGTGACCCTATGCAGTTCTGTCTTGGGAGTTATAAGCTCCTGCTGCTGCTTTAGCACACTTTTCACTCTTTTTGCCATGTCGTATGCTTGCTTGAACGTGAGCATTTCTCTGCGAAATGCCTTTGCTGCAGACGCTCGTCCTCCACACCGCACACCAAACGGTCTCTCAGCATTACATCCAGCGGCAGCATGGTTGGATTCAATGTCAAAGGGGAGGCGGCCGCTCGTCCTTTAGCGCTAGTTGGAGCGGTCGATGCTCCGACGCTAGTTGTGGCCACCGAGAGAGGTGTCAGCATGCCGAAATTGCAGTTGACGGCTAATTTCTTTAATTAGGCCCCATAGGTAGTGATGGACTCGCCTGGCTGTTAGTCGCGGCGTTGGAATTCGCTTTGGCTGAATAGTTCCGAAGGCCGTGGATCGTACTGTTGTTGGAGCATGGACATGATGCTTTCGAAGGCAACGTCGCCGGGCTTCCTCGTGGCCATTAGCGCTTGCACAGTCTCGTAGGTTTCCGCGCCACAAAGGGTCAGCAGCAGGGCTCTTTTCTTCCTATGGTCCATTATGTCGTTTGTCTGGAAGAAGAATTCCGCACCGCCCAGGCCGACCATCCTGTCCCTTGGAATTCTTCGAGCTTGCCTTGTTTCGTAGTCATCCTTGGACTGCTGTTGAGGTCTCGTACGTCTGCCCTCGTCGCCAACGTTAAATATGTTGCCTAATCGGTTTATTCCGATTGGAGCCTCTGGTGGAGCCTGAGGCTACGTTCCTAGCCTGGCGTTTGTCTGCTCGTGCCCACGGCTCTCAAGCACTCGGTGTAAGCGCAGCCGACGGTCATGAGCCGATGGGCACCAGCTTGCCAGCCGCTACATAACACTCATAAACACAAATACGAGCATAATGTCTTGTGTAGCCTTTGCACTGCACGAGAGCGCCTGCACAGCAGGCAGCCTTGGAGTGTAAAGCTTTTCATTGCTTTGGCCTCTTCCTCCGTTGTCATTATTGTCTGCATACCTCACGACGAGAACAATGCCTTGCCTAAACGTTCCGACGGTACAATCTCAGGAAGAACAGACCGCTCTACCAAAACTCAGTTGTTACACGAGTATCCCAGCAGTTTCTGGGAGGAAGAGGCAGGGGGAGGGGGGCATTCTTCTGCCTCTTCATCAGAGAAGTATGTTCCTGTGTTCCCCGTGTGCTCCTTTATATATATATATATATATATATATATATATGTAGGTGTTTCACGAAAGGTGAACAAATTCGATATTGCGAAACCTACGTCGCAACAAAAAGATGCTATGTATATTTTTGGTTCACGGGGCCTATGTAGGAAAATTATTGAAGTCCGAGATAATCTAAATTGAATTATGTTTGCGTAATTAACTTTTTTAATATTGTGTTTAAGGGCATAATTTCAATTACAAAATTGCCCAGCATCATCGAAAAACACAAAATCAACAAATCGCAGGACGATAGAAGGCACGGGAAGCATTTTGCGGCTTTCTGAAAAACCGCACAAATTCGACGGGTTTTGAAGTTTCGGTTTGTTATCGGAGCGCATCTCCGCCCCGGCAGCACCGCGCCCCGTGGAGAGATAGTGCATCCAACTTCTGCTGAGCTGTCATCGCGCGACGCAGCAGAGGCTGGTTGCACCATCTCTCCACGGGGCGCGTGCTGTCGGGGCGGAGATGCGCTCCGATAACAAACCGAAACATAAAACCCGCCGAATTTGTACGGTTTTTCAGAAAGCCGTAAAATGCTTCCCGTGCCTTCTATCGTACTGCAATTTGTTGATTTAGTATTTTTGACGATGCTGAGCAATTTTCTAATTGAAACCATGCCCTTAAACCCAATAATAAAAAAGTTAATTACGCAAAAATAATTAACAATATAATTATCTCGGACTTTAATAATTTTCCTAAAAAGGTCCCTGGACCAGGACCAAAACGAGACAAGCCTTTTTTTAAGCGACGCGTAGTTTTCGCAATATCGAATTTGTCCACCTTTCGTGAAACACTATATATTGTGGTGTTATTATTTTAAAGAGAGAATGTGTAAGTGTGAAATTTTTGTCATTGATTTTCTGAGGCGACTGTAGGTGTGATGGCTGCCTCGGGAAGAACTAAGGATTAATTCGAACCACTTCACTTCGATTTTCTTTTCACATGCCTGAAAGGCCTCTATTACAGAGCAAGTACAGCTACTGGTGGACTAAGCTGCGCATGTTGCCTCTTTGTGATATGACGGGAACCTACGTGCCCCCGTCCTATCGCCGTAGCCTTTTCCACCAGCTGCACCACCTCAGCCATCCCGGAATCTTAGCTTCTTCACGCCTTGTGGCTGACCTCTATTTCTCGCCCTTCATGCAGCGTGACTGCCGCAACTGGGCACGCTCTTGCATTCAATGCCAACGCGCCAAAGTCACCAGGTACGTCACTTCACCGCTCGGAGCATTTCCTCAGCCCTCTGATCATTTTCTACATGTCCATCTTGACATCATAGGCCCGTTTCCCCCAGCCGGACCTTACCGCTACTGCCTCACCGCCATCGATCGACATACTCGATGGCCCGAGGCGTGGCCCCTCAAGAGAATCACCGCGAAAAACGTCGCCTCAGCCTTCTTCACCAGTTGGATCTCACGCTTCAGTTCCCTCAAGCGCTCAAACCCGGTGGCGAGCCCGAGGAGCCTGAAAAGTTGTGGATTCAAACGGTCGTTTTTGATCAATTGAGACACGGCGAGGGGTCAAGGTCAAGGACGACTGTTCTTGACCTTGACCAAGGTCAAGAATCAAGAACGGTCGTGATCAAGGACGACCGTTTGAATCGCAACTCTTCAGGCTCCTCGGGCTCACCACCGGGTTTGAGCACTTGAGGACCACCAGCTACCATCCTTGCGCCAATGGGATGATCGAGCGCTTCCGCCGACTATTCATAGCAGCCCTCATGTGTCACCCCGATTCAACCTGGCTCAAAGCTATCCCAGCCGTCGCCCTAGGTCTTCGCTCCACCTTCAAACCGAACATTGAAGCTACGTCTGCAGAGCTCGTCTACGGGGAACCACTTTGCCCCCCAGGGGAATTTCTTGCTGCCCCACCATCCACCACCGCCGCATCAGACCCCACTGATTTTGTCACCAGGCTCCGACGCACCATCGTCGCCCTCCGCCCGTCACCTGCAGCGCATCACTGCAAGCCTACGCCTTTCGTTTTTAAGGATCTGGCAACGTGCACACACGCCTTCCTCCGCGACGATACAGTCCGCACGCCTTTTCAGCCGCCTTACAACGGACCCTACTGGGTTACCCATCGCGACGAGACAGATTTCACCCTACACGTGAACGGGAAGGACATCCGCGTTTCTATTGACCGACCGAAGTCAGCATACATTCTTTCGGACGAATCAAACAACTCCAGTGCACCCTCAAGCGTCCATCCACATCCCGCAACATCGCAGACTGCGCCAATCGCTACACATTGTGGACGTCGAATACGCTTCATGGATTTTTACAAGCCCTGAGGGCTCTCCACTCGGCGGGGGGGGGGGGTCGTCTACTTCGGCGAAGCACGGCCGCGCACTACAGTGCGTGGCCGATAAGAAACACAGCCACTACAGTGTCATCGTCTACTGCCGCTGACGCATGTTCCGTCTCTGGTGGTAGGAAAATATAGAAGCAGACTACGTAGCTCGAAGAAGAGGACTTGCAACACAGGCACGCGATGCACCGGAACGATCGTCGACTGCCGCTACCAAGGCTATAAACTGATGTTCTTTTTCTATGCTGGGATTTGTTTCTCACAACGACGCAGTATCCCACAGGCGCATTTGACGCTATTTGTAAGACAAACACATTAGGGTGCTTTTGTTACAATTTGAGCTAGAGTCTTAACAATGCGATTGCTGCACCATGAAGCTCATTATGGTGGGCGTGCGGGAGCTTTTAAGGCTTCCAGCTAGGTATCGGTTTAACGGGCTTGGAATTCAATTTCGTTTTTGTATCAAGCACGGGCCCGGTACTCGAAAAGTCTGAAATCTCCTACTTTTTTGTTGGCTTAGTTTGCTTCATTGAGT
The DNA here is from genome assembly GCA_037355805.1 of Ixodes ricinus. Classification (NCBI taxonomy): domain Eukaryota; kingdom Metazoa; phylum Arthropoda; class Arachnida; order Ixodida; family Ixodidae; genus Ixodes; species Ixodes ricinus. The sequence continues at coordinate 131,781 of JAZHYW010002575.1, forward strand.
GCTTCCCACATGACACAGATGCACTGCAGGGAAGTGCCACTTGCAGATCAGACATCTCGTAGGTGTACTTAGTCTCACCTCAGCATGACCTATTGTTAGCTGCGCATGCTAAAAGCACGAGCTAATTGCTTTGGATGCAGCCTCGGCGGCTGCACGAGCGCTCGTGCAGTGAGCACTCCAGTCAAGTCGGTCAAGGCCAACGGTCAAGGCTATACTCCGTTTCACCTTATGTTGTACCGCAGAGAAGGCTAGAAGCGCGAGCTCATAGCGTTGGGAGCTGCTCTTAACGCACGAGAGCTTGTGCCGCCAAGTTGTGCCCTAGAGCAAGGAGCTCGCGCTTGTAGCCTTTCCTGCGGTACATCAGGAGGGGAAACAGTGTATAGCCGCTCGCACTTGCACAACCTTTACAGTTATACTTCGTTTCACCTTATCTGCGAGCGAAGCCAAAGCTAGAAGCGCGAGACCAACGCTTTTTGCGTTTCTCCCCAGCTCGCGAGCTCGAGCAAAGCCTGAACGCACGGAGCTTTCGTGCTCGCGCTTCCAGCTTGGCGTTCGCTCGCACATAAGGTGAAACGAAGTTTAGTCTATGCTAAGGCGAGACGAAGTATTCACCGCGTTCGGCGGGAGTTGGTACCACGTCGGCGCCGCAGTATCCGGTGCCCCAGTAGACTTCCGGCAGTCTATGCATTTATTCTTCAGCAACGGACAGTGATCGGGTAAGAATATGTTTCTGCGGAGAAGTACCTGTTATACGTCTGTAAGAGCCTGAGTGCTTTGTAGGACGTAGTACAAATAAGAAAAGGATATGAGACAGAAGAAAAAGAAAACCGAAAGTGCGCAGGGGTCCGCCGATACCGGGCGGTAGCGAGCTTTTTTGCAAACAAACATCGGTGTATAGTAGGTAAAAAGATTCACTCAGCCTGTGCTTCCTTTCCAAAAGGGCACTGCCTGTCTAATCATGCCAGTGTGCTTCTCTGGCTGTGCCAGCATCCGCTCTTTGGAAAGCTTGGACTAAGGCCAACTATACATACCCCTGAAAATATATCATAGCGAGAAAAACGGCTTCAGAATTATGATACACCTGAATCATAGCTGGAACTATTGCTTCAATTCATGGAAATTATGAGCTATGTTTGCCAGTCTCTTGTGGCTCGTGTGCTCGTTACCCTGCCACTACACTGCAGTGCAGCTAGGTATGCAGGGGAAAACGACGCCCACATGGAAAGATAGTGTGTGCACACAAGTTTGTTATTTAAACAGCTTCCAATTTTTAACGGTTTTTTTAGCTTAAAATTGAACAATTGAATCAGCATATGTAAAATAGGAATATATTATTGGATATGCTGCTGTGGTTTTACGCACTGTACATTAAAACCTTTTTTTGTTTATACACTGCTAATTAGAATGCAGGATGTTGGTTTGTCTCAAACCCACTGTGATCAAAGTGTCCTTGTTGCACTGTGTTGGATGCTGTTGTGACTGATATCAACAACACGGGGTGAAGGTTTTGTCCAATTTTTTTCTGGCAACCCCTCTGTTTTTTTTTTGCTTTTTTTTACACTTCGAGATGTTGCTGCCGGGCTTGTTTATACCGGCGCTATGTCAAAGGGTACCACAGTTTACAGACACGAAGTGTCATTTTAATGCGCATAAAACAGACGCCAACAGTGTTGTGCATAGCACCAGGACACTCTTAAAGGGTAACTGCAAAGAAAAAAAGTTTTTTTAAACAGCCTAATTGGGACAAGGATGTAAAAAGAATTTTTCCGCCAGAAAAAAAAGTTTTTTACTGCAATATTTTTGCGTGAGACTGATCTTAGTTTCGGCTATTTCGTCCGCTTTAATCACGCGCCACGAAGTTGGTATTTCGTGACGTCAATCCTAATCGGCTGGTGTACTTGTCATTGGCTAAGAGTTTGATTATATGCCGCTCAAAAGGAAATTGCAACATATAACAAAGGTTTAACAACCAAGATCTAAGCAGTCAATCAAACTCTTAGCCAATGAGAAGTATACCAGCCAATTGGGATTGACGTCACAAAATCCCAACTTCGTGGCGCGCGATTTAAAACGGACGAAATAGCCGCAAACTAAAATCAGTCCCACACAATAAATATTGCTGTAAATTTTTTTTCTGTCGGAAAAATTGTTTTCTTTTTACATGCTTGTCCCAATTAGGTTGTTTTAAAATTTTTTGTTTCTTTGCAGTTACCCTTTAAAGGGTAACTGCAAAGAAAGAAAAAAAGAACCAGTAAAAAAAGTCCTGCAAGGACTTTTTCTGAGTGCTCTGAACGCTGAGTGCTCTGAACGTAGTAACTTCATTAAACTTTTCTTTTCTCGAATTTCGCTTTATTTTAAAAGTTATAGGCAAATTAAAATCACAAAAACAAACAAAAATAACCTCCTTCATGACGTCCTTGGTCGTTTGAGTGGCAGTGAACTAGAGGAGAGGTAGTGAGCTCAGCGAGCGCTCACGGCTGCCGCACTCCGTGTCGACGGCTTTAAAAGAGCGCCACTAAAGCATGTTCTAGAAAGGCGGTATGAAGCGGACAGTCAGGGTGGCTCGCATTGCATTTGCTGTGCGATTAAACACTAATTCGGCATGACACTTCATTGGCCACAAACGACAGGAAACACGGGGTAAAGATCAGTTCAGAACGGGAGCCACTTCGCGCTGCCATATTGCCAAACGGCTAAACCGCAAGCCAAACCTGCTCGCCGAAGGCCTTCGGAACGCTCGTAACCGGTCGGATCCTCGAGACCGTATACGCCCGGAGCGCTGCCGCGTTTATCCGGGACCTTTCTACGCTCGCCGCTCGTCGGTGCCTGATCCCACTACCTTTTCTGGCGTATCGCGTTCAAAGAACGCGACACGCCCTTTTTGGAAGAATTTTCTTCCGAGTGAGGTGGTCGACGAAGGGCGCTTGTTGGCAAGTTGCAAGCGATGGCTTCGTCCGCATTGAAAAAGAGGAGTCTTATCCGAATGTTCACCTATCAGACTTTCCTCGAAACGAGTTATAATAAAATTATTCGGAATCTGCGCATATTGTAAGGCTTTGATTGGTCCACACAATGTAGTCCGCGAGAAAAAAAGAGTCCACATGTTTTTTTCTTGCCCTGAGATGAATCGGCGGTTTTGTAATACAGGACTTGGTATATGCGGCAACTAATACGTTTTAAACAATATAAGATCAAAAACGACCTTCTTCAAAAATGACTTCAGTGCCCCTTTAACTGTCCCATGGAGCACAGCCGGCGTTGTTTGTAACCACGAAAAACGGCTCCTAAATTCCGGCTGAGAGAAACGGCATATAAACTGAGCGAAACGGCACCTTAATTCCGGCTGAGCGAAACGAGCAATAAATTCCCATCGGCTGCGACGCCTCATAGTTTTAAGGAACGCCACCGACGCCACCTCCACAGAAAAATCCCTCCTCCTGGCGCTGCGTCCCGCGCACCAGTAAAAGGGAGAGGGTGGCGCTCGCGCGGCCGCCCGGCCGGCTTTTGCGGAGGACAGCGGGCCGCGCTGCTTGTAGGAATGTGCTGTGTACGAATGTTTTCGCATTCCTACACGTAAGCACTCTTAAGTGTCCTCCTGTAAGTTTTTCGGCTCTCACCAAAGGAAATAACCGTACGCATTTCCAATGGCAACTTTTTGGTCTGACTTCTCAGCAACCACCTTCAAGCTTTTAACTTCAAGAACACTTCTGGAGGCCCTAAGACATTTTCTAACACGGCGTTGCTGAAGTTAATTTCTTAATACACCACCAACAATATATCTTTGTTGGATGTATTTCAATAAGGAAATAGGAGGATCAAGTTTGCACTCTGGTGAAAACCTTGAAATAGCCTTTCCTGATGGATTTTATTATCTACCCCGTGGCCCCATCTGTTAGCAACATTTCACAAGACAATAACATAATATATGACAAATGAGAAGCTACTTCACCTTTTCGTCAAGAAGGTGTACTGATCCTGAATCGGCCCTTTGTTGCTGGGTTCTTTCTTTTCTTAAGAACGGTTTTGGTGATCATGAATCTACAATAACTATAGAACCAAGGTTTGGTTTCAGAAATTCTCAAACCCTTTGCAATGACATTTCGGCGCTTTGAGAGGTTTAGCTAGGACACCACAATAGTGTGTGCAAGTCTTGCTTGCTAGAGCGGCAATGAAACGACAAGATTGAAGCGACTAAATTGTTTCGAAAGTCGGTTCAGGGGTACTCACACGAGGGAGAAATCCCGGGGATTTCTCCCCGGCACGCGCGCATCACGAGATAAAAACGCGAGGCTTTTGCACATCGCAAAGCCTGACGTTTTCGTCGGGGGATGCGCGTGCCGGGCGAAATCCCCGGGATTTCTCCTCGTGTGAATACCCCTTACTGCTGCTTGTTATGTTCGAGAAGTCATGGTAAGTTTGATTACACAAGAGCATTATAGAAAAATAAGAAACAGCCAGCTAGGCGCAACGTTCGTTCACTTCCGAGGTCCCGTGTCAGTGTTCTCGCGTGTCTCGAGCGCTTGCACAAGCTCTGATACTCATCGCTGTTTGCGCGGTTCCTGATGATGGTAGTTTTTATATTGTGACACATCGCTTCTTCCACCCTTATACCGGTCAGGAGGACGTCTGATTCTTTGCGGTCGAGTTGTCTGGAACCCGGTGACTGGGATGTTGCACATGATGTAGTTGCAGGCATCTCCTGTTGAGCTTTTTCTTCACATATGTCGCCTGTCACAGCCCACTCGGCTGGTTGAGCAGAGGTCTCTCTCGACTGTGTTGTCTTTCTGATATGGTCCAAACGACGTCGTACCTTGCCGCTGGCACACTCAATGAGCCAGGACCGTGAACCGATACGGCGCACAATGAGACCCTGCCTCCAATCCGGTTTCATCAGGGATTGTCGTCAAAGCACATTCTCCCCCTGGAGAAGCGTTGCTGCAGTGAGCTTGTCTTGATTGTCACTGACATCCATTCTTGTCTTCGGCCTCAGCAAGTCAAGGGGGCAGGGTAGTTCTGGGCGGAACATCACTTTCGCTGGTGTCAATACTGTAGTGCTGTGGACCGTGCAATGTTGACGAAAAAGAAAACGAACTAGTCGACGCTGTATGCTACGCGTTGTGTCTTTGACGAGTGCCCTTTGAGTTCTGCGACATAGCCTGTCCATTTGTCGCAAGATGGTATACTGCTTCTCTCGCAGCTTGCACTCCGTTTGACTTGTAGAATTTCTTAATCTCGTTGTGGACGAATGAACTTACTTTGCGGAGATCACTTTTTTCGGTATGCCAAATCTTGCAAAAAGTTTTCGTAGCTGATCAATGACAGCTGCAGATGTTGCCAAAGGCACGTAAAGAATCTCTACCCACATTGTACAGGCGTCCACTACAACTGAACTAGGTAGGTGTGCTCGTATATCGTTCCCGCAAAGTCCAAGATGGATTGTGTGCCGGAGTGCCTCTGGATGTTCCCAGACAGGAATTGGTGTCCTGAGTGGATTTGTTTTGCGTACTTTGGCATTAATGGCAGTGCTCTACTGTCTCCTTAATCTCGTTGTCAAGCCCCGACCACCATACGTAGCTTCGTGCGCACGTTTTCATCGCCACCATGCCCCTGTGCCCCACATGTATACGCGCCAGGATATGAGGACATGCCGAGCTTTGTACGATCACACGATACCCTCAGGTAAGGCATCCTTCGTGAAGTGCCAGCGCTGTGTCTCTTGGTTGGTAGGGTGTGAACTTATCTCCCTGAGTTTGCTCACTGTGCCGTTCTGAACGGCGGCGTACAGTTCACACAGTGTCGTATTACTGTGTCAGACGTGCTATCTCTGTGGCTGTGAATGGTGATCTCGACAAGGCTTCGAACATGAAAATGTCACCGGGCGGCCACGGTTCGTCGTCGCTGTCGGTTAATGGCAGTCTACTTAGCGTGTCAGAATTCTGGTGGTGCTTGCCTTGCCTGTAGCATACAGCATTGACTAGTCCGTTTTCTTTGAAGAGCCACCATCATCAGGAACTGCGCAAACAGTGATGAGCATCTGAGCTTTTGCAAGCTCGCGAGACTCGCCAACACACTGGCACGGGACCTCGAACTGAACGGGCGTTAGCAGTATAGAGAATGAGAGTTCTGAACCGTTCTCATTCCCCAGACCTTGAAAAATGACCTTCAAGCAAAAATATCAAAACAATATACAAAAATCACCATGTAGAAACGTATTTCACCATGTCTAGTTAATAAATCGTCCCCAGTATATCTTCTCCCTTCATGTCAACTAGAAGGTAATACAAAGCACCGTCGCTTAAAACTTTCTTTATTCGAAAGACTTCGGTTGTATAATTCTGTTTCTACCCTTAAAAAAAAACAAAAAACAAAAAAAAACCTTTATATTTTTGCAATTTTACAGTATTACCAAGTTTGAATTTCGGCTTTATATTACGTTTTGATGGAAGATACACATTATTTCTGACAACCATCACTCTTTTTAATGAGGCTTCGGTCTGAGTCATTTTCTTGCTTGCTTTATTGTTTGTGTTGGTGCACCAAGGGAAAAACTGATGTGCTTATTTTTGGGCACCAAAAATAAAGATTATTATTAGTATTATTTTAATAGATCGATGATAGAATGTATTATAGTTTTAACAACTTTATCTAAAACCCACGGATTTTGAAACTTTTCTAATTTCTCATTTAATGTTCTGTTGAACCTTTCGACAACAGATGCTTTAAGGTCTGAATAAGTACAAAACGTTTAATTACTTTATCTTGAAACAATCTCAGTACATTACAATTATAAAACTCTAGTCCTTGATTTGTTTGTATTTTTTGGGGTATTCTCTTTGACTTAAACATTTCAAGAAATGGCTCTGTTATTTGTTAACCTGTTTTGTTCTTTGACTGTATTACACAAGAATATTTAGAGAATCTATCTATACAAGTTAGAAGATATTGATAGCCTTTGACTCCAAGAAGATCATCTTGCCATTGATCATCTATTTTTTGAACGATCACTCTACGTCTTTCAAAATTGTTTCTAATTGGTTTAAATTTTGTATATACATTTTATTACTCAGCAAACTGTTTAACCTAGCGACTTGGACGCTTTTTGAAGATTTTTTTTCCAGAATACCCTCTTCTCGGATCATAATAAATGTTGTAAGTCCATTTAATTTGTTTAGGAATAAATTTATACACACCCAGTTTTTTTTTTAAATATTTCACCGTAGCAAGATATTTGGTTCACTTTATGAAATCATTTTTTCTGTTCTTAACCTCAACTTCAGAAATTTTCATCTGTGTTGTATATGTCCAAAAGTTCTTTATAAAACTTTGTAAGAAATTAAATATGATTATTTTCTTTCATGCACATTCAAAGTTTTTTTTTAATTTTCATCAAAGAGTAAAATACTTAAGGTCAAACCAGCCAAGGGAAGGGAAACAAATGTAGTTAATCCACTTGCTGAACAGACAATACACATACTTTCTTCTCAAGTTCTTTTTCCATTTATTAGTAAGATAAAAAAACACCTAATCAGTTAGTTATCATTATGTTCTGGATCTGAAGATAACTCTTGTGTAATACTATATTGTGTTTTACCGTATAGACGATTTAGAATATAGTGAATAAAATAGTGACCACATAAAAAGAAGTTCATACTTCGAATCTGTGATGAATTATAGAGTGTCTTTATTATTTGTTTCCAGATACTTTAATATTTCTTTAGCAGGTGGTAGATCACAACTATTAAAGAATTCAATAACTTTAGACCATTAAAATAACAAACCTGATGAGTTCCAGGGGATGGAAAATTATAATTATTTATCACACCAAACTTGTTTATTTTCTTGCAACATATTTTTTTAGAAATACACCACTGAATCCCGGTTTTTGTTTTAATATTTGTAGAACTTAGTGGTGACCTTATTAGCTTTTACCAATCACCCTAACACCCTGGTCAGCAATTTTTTCAACAGCTTTCGATGTTCCAGCTTTGCGGCTACTGAGAAGGCCTCTTTGAGAACAAGTGGCAGGGCTCTGGCTGCTAAGGCTGCTAAGGCCCAAAATACTTGTAAAAAACATACCTTCTTGAGCCTTTTGGTTTTTTAACTGTGTTTTATTGGACTTTATGTCCACAGGCTTACCCGTCTTTAGTTTCTGAATATGAGTGAAAGTAAGAAACAGTCTAGAATTTGTGGGTTTAGCCCTCGGATCAATTCGTATTTTACATTCTTCTTCTTTCTGAATTAAAGTCTTAAAGGGTAACTGCAAAGAAAAAAAGTGTATTTTTAAACAGCCTAATTAGGACAAGCATGTCACAAAACAATTTTTCCGCCAAAAACAAAATTTTTTACAGCAATATTTATTGCGCAGGACTGATTTTAGTTTGCGGCTATTTCACCCGTTTTGAATCGCGCGCCACAAAGTTCCTATTACACGTCACAGAGTCGCTGCTATACGTCACGGAGTGACGTATACCAGCCACTCTGCGGGCGTCGAAAGAGCGGGAGTTTCAAATGCGGAGAGGTTGGGACTCCGACTAAATTACGTTCTGTGGCGTAAATATTGCTAGAAAAAATTTGTTTTTTCGCGGAAGATTTGTTTTTGTGACATGCTTGTCCCAATTAGGCTGTTTAAAAAAACACTTTTTTTTCTTTGCAGTTACCCTTTAAGCTTCTTTTGTTGACCTTCTGATAGGTGCACTCTGTATAGGATATACATTTATATAAGAAAAAAAATAATATTTAGGCAAACATAATTCTACCATCAGATAGAGTTACATTAACTTTCCTATCAAACTTGTACATCCTATACATTTTGTACCTTGTAGCCGGAGTACTCCGAAGTTTAACCTGTACCTCAATGAGAGGTGTGTGAGCATTTGCGAATGCATTCGTAGGCATATTTGTAACATCGAAACAGAATATTGGATAGAGACTTGCAGATGTTCCTTTTGTTACAACTTGTAACGGTAATACCCGTTAAGATCAAAACTGGCGTTTTTATTCTATCCACCTCTTCATCCTCCTCTTCTCTATATCCTGGCCTATCGTCGTCTTCCTTCTTGTCTGACTCTTAAAACACTACACACGCTGGGGCTTTTCTCCTCAACCCTCCTGGGGTGCTATGGAACTATATTCCATATAGCTGTCATTTCGGTGGTGTTGTTGGATCCCATGTAGTACAGCGTATTGAGGATGCCTTGTTGACTGCACGTCTTGGTAACCATGGAAGAATCGAAAAAGGCAGTCTTGGAGCTTTGCAGGAATTTTCGTACTAAAATCATGTCGCCAGGTTGAATCTGTTGGACTGCACTTAGGTGCCGTGTGTCGTAATTTCTTTTCATTGACGATCGATATTTTTCCTGCTGCTCTGGGGGTCGTCTCTGTTCTTGTAGCGTGATTTTGTCGGTTAGGCCCAGGATATGATCGGCAGGTAACCATGGACTATCTCCGCGCGCGGTGAAATGTGGACTACATTCCAATCCAGCGGCGTGGGAACGGTTGTGGAGTGCAATGGCTGCCTTAAATGCGCATTTTCATCCACCTGTGAGCTCGGGGTACATTTTTATGAATTGTTTGATGTCGCGTATCGCCCGTTCAGCTAACGCGTTGCCTTCCGGGTGTTAAGGAGCTGGAAATCGAAGTATGATTCCTCTTTCCTGCGCCCATCTTTGGAACTTCTTGCTGCGTAAGGCCGGTCCATTGTCTGAAACAATGACTTTCGTGTTCTGGAAATGACAGAGTTAGTGTCTTCTCTGCCAGCTCTTGGAGCCACGACGCGCGTGCATTCATCGGTGGCGATTAGAAAAGCTTGTTTTTTCTTCCCTCCTTCTCCTTTATTTTTGATTTCTACAAAATCGAGATGAATGATCTCGAAGGGAACATGAGAGTATTGAGGAATCACCACTTCGTCTTCCCGAGGTCGGTATTTGGCCTTATGAATTCGGCACACGTGGCGCGTACGCACATAGTTGGCGATATCATGTTTCATGTTCTTCCATGTGAATCTTCTTGTCAACTTCCAGTAAGTCCTCCAAAATCCGTCATGTCCTCCCGATTCAGGACTGTCGTGATAGAGTTGTAAAACCCTGGGAATTATGAACTCTGGCACATGGAACTTCCCATCTTGTAATTTCAAGTGCTCGGTACCTTCCAAAATCGGGCATGGTTGATGCTCACATTGAGTGTTTCCTTTGGAATAGGAAGTCTGGAGAGGGCATCAGTCTTGAGAAGCTTCTCCCCGGGTCGGTGAGCAAGGTCAAATGAAAATTGTTGTATTTCAGTCACCTATCTGGCCATTCGTCCCTTCGGTTGGGTTAAGCTCAAGAGGTAAGTAAGCGCTTGGTTGTCTGTGAATAGCTTGAACTGCCGACGTTCGAGGTAACTACGAAAATACCTCAAAGCCATGACCACAGCTAGGGCTTCTTTTTCTGTCGTGGCGTAGTTTACTTGGCTTTTCGAGAATGTGTACTGAGTAGTGGCCAATGAGTTTCAACTGCCGGTTGGAAGGCTCTATTGCGCGTCTCTGATAGAGGACAGCTCTTGTGCCATAGCCTGAAGCGTCAGTGGAGCTCGAATGGCAGTCAGTTTGAAGTCAGGCAGTACCAAGACCGGGTCAAAAGGGATGACCTTGACAAGGCAGTCGTACACACACTCGCACTCTTCAGTCTAGACAAACGGAGTGTCTTTCTGAGTCAAAGTGGTCAGGCACTTTGTTTTTGTAGCATAATCTTTTATGGATACCCGAAAATATCCGGCCAGGCCTAGAAAACCACGTAATGAGTGTAGGCTGTAGGGCTTGGTCAGCTTTGATATTCTTTGCACTGATTCTTCCTTCGTTCTTTTCGTTTTACCGTCAAAAACTCGTCCCAGGAAAAGGACTGTTCTTTGGAAGAATTAGCTTTTTTCAGCCTGGCAGTACTCGGTGCTTCGAACACCTGAGACAAGTGGTCCATGTGTTCTTTTGTTCGGGAACAGACGATAATGTCGTCGACATAAGCGTTGCAGAAATTACCGAAAAAGTTCTTGAATATTTCATTTCTCATCTTCTGAAACCAGGCTCCAGAGTTTTTCCACCCAAATGGTAGTCGGTTATATTCGTACACGTCGAATGATGTTACAAAGGCAGTAAAGGGCTTGGTGTCTTATTGTAGAGTGACCTGCAAATAGCCTTTGCAGAGATCGATCCTGGAGAACTAGAAGCATCCTCCTGTCTCGCTGATGATGTCATCGACACGTGGCATAGGGAAAGGGAAAAGTTCGGTCTGGGAATTGGCGATAATTTGTGCGGAGACGAAACGTGCCGTCTTCTTTAGGTACTATGGTGATTTGGGATGCGAACGTTGACGTCCAGGGTCTGATGATCCCGGCATCTAGCATTCCCTGCAGCTCCCGCTTAAGCCATAATTTCTTTTCGTGGGACATGCTGTAGGGTTTCGCACAACAGAAGTTTTGCGCAGTTTGAATGGAACTTCAATAACTGAGGTTTCTGGTGAATATGATTTTACACATATTAACTCTGGGACGATGTTGGTACGTCCTCAGACCTCTTCGCAGTTCTGTGAATTTAAACTGGAGCAGCAGGTGGGCTATCCGCATCCTGGTTTAGCGTCACTTCGTCCTTTCAGGATATGTTCATTCGGAAGCGCTTCATAGAGGGTCGTGATAAAATGAACACGAACTCGGCGTCTTTTGCGACGAGTGCCTCGACCGGTATTTTCTTCCCCTTCAACTCGACTTCCAACGTCGTCCGGTTTTGCATCAGCTTAAGATTGTCATCATAGTTGTGAACTTCGATGGGCTGCCCACAGTGTCATCATAGCTGTGAACTTCGATGGGCTGCCCACTTCGTATCTTTTCTGGGTCCACGATATTCTTGTTGACAAGGCTGGTGGATGCTCCAGTGTTTACTAAGGCATCCACGTGTCTCCCACTGACGATAACAAGGACATAAAGGATGGTGTATTTAACCAAGTAGACAGTCGCTTTCTTCGTTATCGGGAGGGACTGTGCCCCCTCTTTTATTCGTTTTTCGGTCGGTCGTCAGCACCGCTGTTCACGATGTGGTGGCATGTATCGTAGCACGTGCATTGTGGCCCTAACCACCATGTGGTGGCACAGGCGTGCATTCGCACGTGCTTCGTGGCTGACTGAATTGGGTCTTGTGCTCATCCAAGTGACTTGCCTGGTGTGCTGGAAGCTCGTGGCCGCTGTGGGTGTCGATGATCGCGCTTCTGGGGTTGGTTAGTGGTCGTTGTCCATAGGTAGTGGAGTGGTTCACGAACACACCCTTCAGTGAATACAGAATGTCCTCGGTGGCCTTTGGCAACTGTGCTTGCACTTGTCTGTGCATCTTTATTAATCCCATGGATGACCAGTGGGACGATCGATGTTTCGGGTAAATTAGAATCGGCGAGCTGTAGAAGTCTCCGTTTCTCATAAAGGTAATCTAGTAGGCTGCCTCCGCGATGTTTGCAGAATATTGCCTTATCCCACCGTTCAACCGCATTTTTTTCAAAAGATGTCGTGAAGCTCTCTTTCCATATATCCCACGAATCGTTGGTGTGCTTACCCACACGAAGTTGTACCACTTTTTCGCATTCCCTGCGAGAAAGAACCTTAAATTCTTGATCCGCTCGCTGGTTTCTGTCCAGCGTTTTTTCTAACAGGTGTATTCGTAGAAGTCGAGCCACGTAGAAGCAGCTTAAGATTCGCCAACGAACATATCTGGCTTTACTGTCTCTTCACGCCTACGTTCTTGTACTCTCATAGTTTATGACATGGCGGTCATGAACTGCCTCTGCTGTTCCAGTTGAGATACTTGTATCTGTAGCAGCAGAGCAACAACAAATACGAAGTCTCCACCGGCCGAAACCACTTGACCAGGAGTAGTCGTCGGCTTCTGAAACCACTTTTGGAATTCCTGCCCTCTGATGTCTAGTTTCACCTTCCGTTTTAGAAGAAGCTCTTTCGGCGACAATTTTGCTTTCCCGGCGATGAAGGAGATAAAGTCCATGCTGTTAGCTTCCCGGGCCATTGGAACTGTTTCCTCACCGTCCAGCTGGTAGCTCGCCAGTATTGGCTCTCCTTCGCCAACCGTCAAAACAAATAAACCCATATCTTTCATGCAATCCTGTCGACTGCGCCAAGTGTAATGGTTCGTAATACGCGTTAAGATCAAAACTGGCGTTTTTATTCAGTTCAGTTCAGAAAGCGTTTATTGGCCTTTTGGGGAGGGAGAGTGGGGCTGTGATCGGTGGCTTACAAGCCTGGATCTATGGCCAAGGAAAGGGGTTGAGGTGGTTATAGATAGGTGGTTAGCCCCGCATCGTGGATGAAATCCACGAGCGTGGTCATAACCGCCCGACATTTGTCGGGAGGGCCCTGAGGATGTACCCATTCCTCCATGCTGGAGACGTCTGGTGGTATGTGTTTCCGACGAATTTCTTGCAGCTCCGGGCAGTCCCAGAGTAAGTGGCTTTGGTCGGCAAGAAGGTTGGGGTCTTGACATAAACTGCAATGGGGTGATGTGGGTGGCTGGGTCCAATGCGCCCTGCGTGCCGGTGTGCATGTGGTGTTTGTGATTATCCTCCGGAGCAGCACCGCTGTTCCCCTGTTATTTTATCCACCTCTTCATCCTCCTCTTCTCTACATCCTGGCCTATCGTCGTCTTCCTTCTTGTCTGACTCTCGGAAGACTACACAACTGTGCCCGCATCTATGTCTAGAGTTTTTAAATCCAGCTTCCAAGAATGCATTATAGGAATCGTCAATTACAAAATTGTTTGATGTGAAGTCACAATGAATTGGAACGAATCTATGGCAGTTTACTTCTGCATTTATAGTTATCAGGTCTAAATTATCAAAGCATATGTTGTTTCCAGTTGAAGAATTGATTCCAGAAATGTTTTGAGAAACAATGCAAATATATTTTGGTTTATATAATATTCCTGTAAAATCTATGCGGTGTTCTGCATTATTAAAGCTTGTTGTTATAGTGGTTTTAAATCTTTACCATTCGTATGATACGTTCTCATTGCTCTTTAATGGTTCGGTTACAATAGCTCGAGTTTCCGAATTTGGTGTTATATTTGGAATTTTCCAGAATAGCTTGTCAAACAAAAGCTGCAATTTCCGGCAGTGTTAATTAACATGTCTGTGTAATCAATTTTAGTTAGAGTTAGCTTAACTATTATTCCTTGATATACTTTATCAAACCTGAAAAACTCATTAAATATCTGACCTTAAGAGACACGTCTACAATCTTTGAGTTTTGGGTGATTTCATCTCTCTTCGCAAATCCTTTGTTATATCTTGGCTTGGGTATACTTTAACACCAGTAACAGTCTTCTGGGCATCTACGATGACTTTATATTTGTTTCGGTCATATGTTTCAGAGTATCTAGATACCAAAACTCGGACGTGGCTGTAGATCTTGAAAAGTTAACTGAGTAGGGGATTAATTTTTCGATTGTTGAGCTGATCCCAAGAAAAAAGATTATGTTGAATTTCTTTATCATTAACAGATAATATAATTTTTGAAAATGCATGCGCACCAATGATATTAACGAAGTAACAATATTAGCATCATTGAGATTTGTATTATCACTTTAAACAATTTTTAGTCTGCAATGAAGTACACTTTTGAAAAACAGACGGGCTTCCCTGGTGTTGGAATACAAGAGTTCTACTTCGATTTGATATTTTATAGTGTCATTTGAATTTCTAACAATTTCAAAATCATGACGTTCATCAGTTGGAATATGTATTCCTGTTTTGCCCAAGTTCCAGTAGTCCATTTGTAAGGTTAAAAAACAAATTCATAAAAGAAGGTTATTAAGAAGATCCTTCGATTGTTTGCCCATTCTTTTATTTATTAGTAATCCTTCCTTCGCGTAAAAGTTTATGCTAATTTTTTTGTACGTCCTATTTTACTCTTGAAATAACCTGTTCTTTAAGTCGCTGTAACTTTCTTTAGATTTTATTTGTTTTTGATTATTTAGGGCACTTTCAACTATAGTCGGTGACAGGTCAAGAACGAAGTGGAAGCTCCTCCCAACTCTTTCCACTTTACTAGAGCGAACGCGGGAGAGGAGGCGACCTCCTCTCCACCGTTCGCTCCGCTGAAGTGGAAAGGGTTGGGAGGAGCTCTCTTCGTTCTTGACCTGTCACCGACTATAGTTTGGATGCTGCGTTTTGTAATTTCGGTTTAACCACTGCAAATGTCACCTTAGCAAATAAAAGCAGTTTAGGTTTTGCTTGATGAAAAAATGACTTATCCGATGATGCTAACAGCCTTGCAAAAGATTTTAATGAATTCGTTAAAAATACATTACCTTGCATATCAAAATAGACATTATTTGAATGCTTACGAAAGTGTTCACAATGATTTGTAAGTAAAACCATTTATTATAGAAAAGTTTAACAGAGGTTCAGAAGGAATATCTAACGTAATGGAACATTTTTATTTCTTAAAATCAATTTCTATACTTTTTTATCTGTAATCTGTACAGTATAGTGAGATACAGTGTCTCACTATACTGTATCTCAAACTTCTTCATTGAGTCTGGACTAAATACTAGACATAAATCGGGTTCTTTGTTTGGAATAAACATGTAAAGTAAATTTTTTTGTCATAATTTCATTATTATTTGAATAGGAATATTTTACTAAACTACAATAAATAAATATTGTCCTAACATCTCTTTCAACATTTGTTGGAAAATCCCCAATTACTTCAGTTTCTTCCTTATCACTTCCATATAGTGATTGTTTGAATCCAAGTAATTTACTCGAATGAATGTCTTTTCTGAAATCCACTTTCCATCCTTTCTGTAGGGTTAATGCTATTCTGTTCGTAATACCTGGTGGTACTGCAAAGAACATTGAAATATCCTCGTTAGACATTTTAAAGTATTTGACCTTTTGATAATTCAGGGAACCACAATAATGTTTACCATCACCAATTGTTATATGTTTTGCTTCCCCTTTATCTGAAACGTATGGTAAAACGTTATTTTTGTATTTTGCAGATATATTATGCCATGTGTAAGAGATTACACATTTTTTCATTGGAATAAAATATTTTCTTTTTGAATCTAACTTCTGTGTCTCGGGAAATATTACAGTACTTTTACCATTTATAAGAGTTTTATTAATTATAATATCCTTCATTTATTTGACAGAAATATTTTATCATATATTCGTTTAAACAGGTCCTTATTTAATTTTTTATTCTCTAAGAATATATAAATTATAGAACATGATTCATTTAAAAGTTCTTCAGAATTATTTCCACCACTTTTATGTTCAATATTAATATATAATTTTTTTTACAATATCATCAAAACTTGTGTAAATACCATTTCCAACGATCTTTCCCACATTACTTATTTTGTTTCTCAGTCCATCTTTGTATTTTCAAAGAAATTCTATTTTTACATCAATAACACTATGTTGCACTTCTATCCGTTTGTTTACCAGTTCATCACCAGCTTTCTTATTTCCCTGTACAGTTGTCCTTTTTGACTTTCTAATGATTGTGATAGTCTTGTGTATTCATCTAATTTCTCTGCAGGTCCATCTATATTATCTCGATATTCATTGAGGGTATCTTCCAAACGAGGTAGTTCAAGTGTTCTATAAAAATGCTGGTCAAAAGTTTCATTGATTTCTTCTAACTCTAGATCAATATTAAGATTTACTGGAGTGATTGAAGTAATGGCTGTCAAGCTCGGCTTATCTAATGATTGTGCATGATCAAATGTCTTTATACTCATCTTCTATCGTTTCAGTCTGTATTTAAATTCTTTTGTAGCAGGTTCTAAGACTAATTCCATATAACTGCTTAATGATCATTTTGCTTCTTTATTATGTATCACTCGATGTTTAACGGCTTTCTCATTCTTTATAATGTCCCTTATTAACATGTTGGCATATTTTACTTAATTCATTTATATAGGCAATTTTTTATACTTGAATTATTTTCAGTAGACTTAAAATATTTCACTATGCTATATTAAAGACTATTCAGAGTTGATATCAGAACCAAAATATATCAGTGGGTCCCAGGTAGCACCGAGTTCTGGGCCAAAACTTGGCTTTTGTCTGGGAGTTTAGGGCATTGAAAAGCCCGAAGAAGCCAAAGTAGAGCCAAACCTGGCCTCCCTTGGCAACAGTCTGGGTATTTTGGCCCTAATTTGCCAAAGAAGTGCCAAATTTAGGCTTCACTGCCTGTTAGTTTGGCTGTCATCTGGCATCTTTGCGCCTAAATTGCCTAACAAACGCCAGAGTTAGGCTTACTGCCCGGTAGTTCGGCAGATATTTGGCATTTTTGGGCCAAAATCGCCAAACTTATGCCAAAGTTAGGCTTCACTTTTTGATAGTTCGGCTGTCATCTGGCACCTTCGGGCCAAAATTGCCACAGATGTGCCAGAGTTAGGCTTACTACCTTGTAGTTCGGTTGACATCTGGCATATTTGGGCCCAAGTCGCCAAACTAGTGCCAAAGTTAGGCTTCGGTTCCCGATAGTTCGGCTGTCGTCTGGCAGCTACGGGCCAAAGTCGCCAAACAAGTGCCAAAGTTAGGCTTCGCTTCCCGATAGTTCGGCTGTCATCTCGCTGCTACGGGCCAAAGTTGCCAAACAAGTGCCAGAACTAGGCTTAGTGCCTTGGAGTTCGGCTGATGAGATATTTGATGTACGCGGGTGTACGCGGGTGGTCTTCATCTTAATTAAATAGAAATCAAGTTTTATTCCGCTGGCCACTTTATCTTATTTTGGGTGTCTCTTGATTTCTCCAGTCCAAAGGTGGGCTGAATGTTTTGGCGCGGCTGGACCAGGCTTTGCAAACGCAAATTGTGCCGGATGTTGTACTCGCGCGTAGGTCACACGCAAATATCGGGACGGGCCGGGAGACTGGTTCGACATTAAGGCGCGTTCACACCGGCGATGCGATCTAGTCGCGCGATAACTTTCATTGCAAAAGCGACCATCGCGGGCAAAAAGCGACGCGATTTGAGCAGTCGCTTCCTGACCCGACTTTTTGCGATGCGATCTAGTCGGGGAGAGGCTGAGCCAATCAACGGCGTTCGGAGCGAGAGTTTTTAAAAAGCGACTCGCCAACGAAGGCGTTGGACTCGCTCATCGCACACGCCAGAGTGACCATCGAATTATTTTTTTTTTGCGATGCGATTTAATTGCATTGCGCGACTGCTTACGTTTTCGGTGTGAATGCGCCTTTACAGAAAGTGCTGAGATCGAGCTAGCGCTGCGAGAGACTGATGTGCGCATGTCTCCTCAACAGATATCATTATTAGGCGGCGCATTGCAAAAGCGAGCGTGGCTCTGTGCGTGTCTTGCATTGTGACTGAGCACTGTCAAATCCTAGCGATAACAAAGAGCGGAAACGACCGGGGCTCCGTGGCGCCGCTCCCGCATTACACTTGGGGAATTAAAATGAAATCCCGGAACTTGTACTATTTGAGCGTGTTGGTACTTTTTAAACATTTAGAAAGTGGAGACACATAAGGGACGATACATACAAGACAATCTTTCAACCTCAACAACATTCCTTTTCGGCTTCAAGCTCAAAGCCCGCCCGCTCCGTGGGAGTACAGGAAAGGAAAATCTTGGGGGAAGGAGAGGAAGCGGGGCCAGGTACAATGCGCAAACGGGGCAATGCCTCAACGACCGACTCCGAGAACATCAAATGGACGCCGAAAGAGCTGCTTCGGATTCTCAGCACCCGATCGTCATTCACGGGAGAAAATATCCCGGCTGCGCCCCTAATTTTGCCGGCGCGACAGCCATGGGAGGCCACTGCGAGCAAGTCGGGAGAGAAATAATTGAGGCCTATCGCGGATGGCGACAGGCCCGCAAAACATAAGCACCCCTTCTATTTCGCTCTCAAGAAAGGAGATTATCTTTCTGAGGCCCACAATGGAAGCCGAACGCTGACAGACTAGCCAAGGCGACAAGGTCACCAACAGAAGCGGCCTTTCCTTTCATTCCGTTCCATTTCATTCCAGAGAAGGGCTGGGATTCCCCCGTCCCTTATTTCCCTACTGTTGAACTGGTCGGCATACACTCCCTCCCCTGTAGCTTTGACTGTACAGCAGGATTTTTTTTTATAAGTTGTTTTCGTTTTTTTTTTTTACTCTAAAGCGTCGAGAATGCAGAGGGAGCTTAGCTGCTTATTGCTGCCCCTTCGACCTCGCCTTTTGCAAATCCTCCCCGCCTGCTTTTGTGTCTTGGTGTGGCTGTCAGGGAGCGCGACAGCCGCTTTAAGCAAATCAAAAGGGTGGAGTGAAACGCGTGACCTCTCTACGTAGGACGCGTAGGACAAAAACGTTTGGACGAAAATTTGTCACGTGACTCTTTCTGTCACGCTGATGGGATCTCTGGGGCTGTCGTTTTCGCCGTTTGCCTAGTTATAGAAACAGGCGGGTCACGTAGGTCCGGTTTTCGAAATGCGCTCTTCAGTGTTCTGTTGCTTCCGTGCGTTGCAGACGGGGCCGTGTTTTTTCGTCGTAAACGGCCGGAATACGTCCATGCCAATTTTTCGGTAACAGCCATTTCTTTCACCAAAGTTCGTGGAATTCTTGTGATGTGTTTGCTGGACACGCTTCGACAAAAACTGCTCTTCGCCGACGACGAGACATCAGTTGAATGTGCGCAACCTTCTTTCTGGAGAGTGTTTGTGGGGTGCCTGAGTTGGATTATGCATCTATCAAGGATTACATGATATCGCTCTTTTATTAGTAAGTACACCGCAAGCATGCTTCTGATAGTAGTCCTGCTTTCCTCTCAATCTCCGCGGTTTTTTGAGTGATGAGTTTTGCTTGGCATGAGGGCAGTGTTAATTCTATTTTATAATTTGCTTTTCGTTTTACAGAGAAGTGTGACCTTTGTGAATATGTCGACAATACACTGTGTGTAATGATAGTGGTTTAATAAACTTCTGGTAGCGATCGAAACAATTTTGTTTGTCCGTATATGTGATTGGATATGCAACAAATGTTATGAAACGTACACATACTTGCACGACGTTCGGCACTACGTCGGCACTCCTGTGGCAGACCAGAGAAAAGACAAACTTTGGCACGTCCCAAATAGCAAAATTAGGCGTTGCTCTGGCAGTTATGGCTGAAGTATGGCACGAACTTTGGCGCTCCTCTGGCGGACCAGAGAAACGCCAAACCTTGGCATGCCCCGAATTCCCAGATTAGGGTTTACTATGGCAGTTATGGCTGAAGTATGGCACCAACTTTGGCGCTCCTCTGGCAGGCCATAGCAACGCCAAACTTTGGCATCTCTGAAATACCCGAATTAGGCGTTGCTCTGGCAGTTATGGCTCAAGTATGGCACTACTTCGGCACTCCTGTGGCAGACCAGAGAAAAGCCAAACTTTGGCATCTTTAAAATACCCAAATTATGCGTTGCTCTGGCAGTTATGGCTCTAGTATGGCACTACTTCGGCACTCCAGTGGTGGACCAGAGAAAAGCCAAACTTTGGCGCGTCCCAAATACCGAAATTAGGCGTTGCTCTGGCAGTTATGGCTGAAGTATGGCACCAACTTTGGCACTCCTCTGGCGGACCAGAGAAACGCCAAACCTTGGCATGCCCCGAATTCCCAGATTAGGATTTACTATGGCAGTTATGGCTCAAGTATGGCACCAGCTTTGGCGCTCCTCTGGCGGACCAGAGAAACGCCAGACCTTGGCATGCCCCGAATTCCCAGATTTGGATTTACTATGGCAGTTAGGGCTCAAGTATGGCACCAACTTTGGCACTCCTCTGGCGCACCAGAGAAGAGCCAAACTTTGGCATGCCCTAGGATCGCCCAACTAAGGCTATAGTTAGGCACCGTACTTTGGCACTGATGATTGCCATGGTGCAAAAACCTAACTGCGCCAAAGTTGGGCCCTTATGTTTGCCAGACCTTTGCCCAAGTTGGGCATTCCTCTGGCGTGCTACCTGGGTATGTACTAGTATGGCCATTTCGACATATAGTATATGGTCCAAGTGGTTCTGGCAAAACAAATTATGCATTTAATTCACTGTTTGACTATGTTTATTACAGAAGCCTGCATGTGTATGCAAAAATGTTAAGTGAACATAAATATGAATTCCTTCAGAATGTTTATGAGAAGCTGAGCGAAAAGGCAGGCGAAGAAGTAGCATTCTTTAGTAAATTATGAAAATGATATAACAATAAACGTCAATGATTTGGATGAATCTAAACAAAATCTTATAGTTATTAATGATTTCGGAAATACTCGAGATAAAAAATTCTTGGGACAAGTTTTTGATTTGTTTACAATGTCAAGAAAGAATCGCTCAATAATATATTTACTTCTCAACGATTTAGATAGCATTTCACCGGTAATCAAAAGGAACTGTAACTATATCACTTTGTTTGGATTTAAAGATAGAGGGGATATGACAACATTTAAAAATTAATTTTCATTATCTTAATTTTAAAGCGTTTGCACCCCTATAACAGAACACAAATATAATGTAAATATAACAAATATTTTACTTTAATAAATGTATGGAACGAGATACTGGGTTTTAAAGACAAATAATACAGGAATTAGAGAAGATGCGGGATTAGATTTCATTTACATGATCAGGGGCAATATGATATGAAATAAAACAAGTTGGTAAATGTTAAGAATACCAGTGAAAATCTTGATGTTTTTAATCTTATAACCTTGGAGAATAAAAATAAGGTAAACAATGGAAAGTATAAGAATTTAAAAGAAAACCATAAAAACTAGAAGGAAGCCCTAAAAATAATGTTAGCAAAATAAAGGAAAGCCATGAAAAATTAAAAGAAATCTTTGAAAAACTAAAAATGTGTATAGCATATATAGATCAATTTGAGCTAGGCTCTGAAAATATACCATTTGAACCAGTTGAGGGGGATCTTGTTGACAAAGATATAAGATTAAAAAAACGTGGTTTATATCATATTAAACGTGTATATCCTAGTTGGCAATTAGGTTGTTGATTACAATAAGATATATTAAACCAAACCAGCAACTTTATTGAATTATCGTTTATAAGCCTCTTTGGTAATAATGATAAAATTTATTTTAAGATAAAGGGTGACAACATCCCACTGAATAATTAGTATCTTATAATAGAAGAACTTCATCCTTTTAGAAAATAATGTCCATACGCTAATGAACTGATTCCATCTTCTAAGGTTACTCTTTTATAATCCTGAAATATTAGTATTTTCTTCGTTAGTGTGTCGGTGTATACTTCAGGACTTTTCGATCTTATCACATTTTGGTTTATGACCACATCTTTTTAATCTTCTTATAGTTTTTTTGTTATTGTCAAAGTGTAGATACTTTTTCACTACATAGTTTCTAACTCCTTCGGCCTTCTTTGATATTCTTGTACCATAAACCTTATATGAATAACATTTTGGTCTAAGTTCCACAAATGCCATTAGTATATTTCCATTAAATTCATCTTTTAAACTTACCAATTTTTTTATTATCCTTGGAAAATACCTGAGATCTCTTGGATAATCAGAGGTATCAAAATACTCCTTCATTTTTTTCATATCTTTGTAGATGTCTTCACTCTGAATGTCATATATTAAACTATCTGTATCCTTATAGAGAATCTTTATCCCCTCACCGTATCTCTTTTCCTTGGCATTATTGTGAACGTCGTTCATTAAGGTCTTTAACAAATCTAAAACTGACATTAACATATATCTTGGCTTGTCAGCAAAATTTTGGTTTTGTGAAAATTATTAGAAACCAAATCCTCGCTGAATATTTTTCTCTATGTGAAGATTACCTTTTTTTACAAGTCTTTAAAGCTTTTCGAGATTTGGAGCTAATTTTATAAGCTGTCTGTTTCTGACATTCACCATCGTTTTTTCCGTACACGGCATTGTCCATTAACTTAAAGAAATCTTTTTGAAAGGAATTTTGCTTTAACCTCGCAGTTTTGTGTTTAGGTCTATGAAATCCTTGATAAAAGGTTTCTCTGAATCTAAGAATTCTGTGTATCTTGGTTACTTTTATTCCAAGTTTAATGTATTTCTTTAAGGCCACTTAATGAGCAACCCATTATTTTTATATACTAAGGTTAAGAGAAGTTCTTTGTTGATTCAATTGGGGCCAATGGAAAATCATTATGTTTATCGTGTATATATATATATATATATATATATATATATATATATATATATATATATATATATACAGGGTGTTTCACGAAAGGTGGACAAATTCGATATTGCGAAAACTACGCCTTGCAACAAAAAAAGGCTTGTGTCTTTTTGGTCCTGGGCCAGGGGCCTATTTGGGAAAATTATTAAGTCCGAGATAATTAAATTGTTAATTATTTTTGCGTAATCAACTTTTTTAATATTGTGTTTAAGGGCATAGTTTCAATTAGAAAATTGCTCAGCGTCATCGAAAAACACTAGACCAACAAATTGCAGAACGATAGAAGGCACGGGAAGCATTTTATGGCTTCCTGAAAAACCGTACAAATTCGACAGGTTTTTAAGTTTCGGTTTGTTATCGGAGCGCATCTCCACCCCGGCAGCACCGCGCCCCGTGGAGAGATATTACATCCAACCTCTGCTGCGCTGTCATCGCGCGACGCAGCAGAGGCTGGTTGCACTATCTCTCCACGAGGCGCGGTGCTGCCGGGGCAGAGATGCGCTCCGATAACAAACCGAAACTTAAAACCCGTCGAATTTGTACGGTTTTTCAGAAAGCCGTAAAATGCTTCCCGTGCCTTCTATCGTTCTGCAATTTGTTGATTTAGTGTTTTCTGACGATGCTGAGCAATTTTCTAATTGAAACCATGCCCTTAAACCCAATAATAAAAAAGGTAATTACGCAAAAATAATTAACAATATAATTATCTCGGACTTTAATAATTTTCCTAAAAAGTCCCTGGCCCGGGACCAAAACGACACAAGCCTTTTTTGGAGCGACGCGTAGTTTTCGCAATATCGAATTTGTCCACCTTTCGTGAAACACCCTGTATATATGGTTCAAGTTACCAGGCTCGATCTAAAATTGGCCGCAAAAATCGACGCCTGCACGTAGCCATCAAATCTTTTCGTCAAAGGTGTATTTCACAGGTCGGTTTTTTCTTGTAAAATTACAAAGCGTAGTTCTCTTTTAGTAAAAAAATAGGGCCAAGAAACTTGCCAGGGTCTAGGGCGGGCGGTGACCCAGACGACCAAATCCAGCAGCAGGGTGTGTTGGGCTTTCGTATTGATAGATGGCGTCGGGAGCTCTGCGTCTGTCTGTGCGTCTGAAGGTGCAGCCGACCCGCGACAGATAGCAGACGACACGCAGACGAAATCTGCTGCAGCAAAAGCGCGGCCGTTATGCAGACGCGTTTCTTTTAACTTTAAGTTTTGCTTTTATTGTTCGCATTTATTTTTTAACCGAAGGTACATTTCAGAAGGATTATATTCATTTTAATAAACCACGGTGGTCGCAAGCCGTCGCGATAAGGAGGTAGCGCCATCTATCGATACGAACGCCAAACACACCCCACTACTGGACCCCTGTCGTCTGCGTTGCTGCCCGCCGTAGACCCTGGCAAGTTCCTTGGCCTTATTTTTTACAGAAAGAGAGCTACGCTTTGTACTTTTACAAGAAAAAACCGACCTGTGAAATACACCTTTGACGAAAAGTTTAGATTGCTACGTGCAGGCGTCGATTTTTACGGTCCATTTTAGATCGAGCCTGGTGACTTGAACCACCCTGTATATATATATATACCGGGTGTTATTTTTTATTCGAAACAGATTTATTTAAGAAAAGCCGTGAAAGTTACACTTATGCTGCTTGTGGAGGTGAGTTATACGGCCAGGGGGACATATTATGGGGACTAATCGTAACGATCAATTGGTCAATTAATTAAAATTCGTTAATTAACTTTTTAATTAATTAAAATGAGACATATGGTTCCAATTAGAAACTTGCACAGCGTCACCGAAAACCACTAAATCAGTCATTTTCAATAATACTTGGAGCGCGTGACAAGCGTAGTAGTGCACTGAAGTTACCGCTCGTGGAGCAGGTACAAAGCTAGAGGTTTAGATAAGGCGCCCGCGCGATTTTTCCGTCTCTTATCTAGCCCCAGCCTTGCACCTGCTCCACGAGTGGTAACTTTCAGTGCACTACTACAGCTTTCACAGCGCCCAAAGTCTTTCTGAAAATGACTGATTTAGGGGTTTTGGATGATGCTGAGCAAGTTTCTAATTGGAACCATATGTCTATTTTCATTAATTAAAAGTTAATTTTCGAATTTTAGGTAATTAGCCAACTGATCGTTACGATTAGCCTCCATATATCTCCCTGGCCGTATAACTCACCTCCACAGCAATGTATACTTTCACGGCTTTTTTAAATAAATCTGTTTCGAATAAAAAATACACCCGGTATATATATTGTTATTAAAGTGTTTGGAGAGAAATGTCTAAAAAACACTTTCCTCGAAAACGAAAAGTATTTGGCCAAATCGAGGCCTGAGATTGGGCACGAGTGCAGCGTGAGTGTTCGGCCAAGGCTCGTGTTCAATCAGCGCGTACTCGAGCCCAATAGCCGAGTTAGCGCGATCTGACTGTGATGACGTTTCATGAAGGGAGAGGAGGCGATGCGGATGCTTTGATTATTCTAGGTGGTGTTGACGCACCCGCTAATACTAGTTTCCATAACAATAAACTAATGAAGAGACTTGTGCATGGAGGCACAAAAAAAAAAAGCAGGTCGACGGCTTGACTAAAAATGTGCTGAATTGCAGAGAGCAGATGAAATCGAGAAGTTTAGTGCTCACTGTCCGGTGTTCGTAAACACCAACGTTTTGCTAAAATTGCCCACCGGGAAACCTCCCTGTAATGACGCATGGAATGCAGAAAAGAAGCGAAATTGTCTCCATCGGTTTCTTTAAAGAAATGAAGTACTCGAGAGACGTTTTGATGGTCCATCCATCAAAACGTCTCTCACGAAGCCAGGTTTACTGCCGTACAGCCAAAATACGTCACGGTTCGCTTGCGGACGGCGCGAGTGCAGTTTTCGATGGAGGATGAAAACCCCTTACAGGCCCGCGTCTGCTATCGCGCCATCTTTGTAATGACGTGCGAACTGAACGAGAGGGGGACCGTATATAGGGACCGTGCAGCGTGCACATCTCCGCCACCCGGACGCTGTGGCTGGATGTTGACCGGGAAAGCGACGTGGTGCAGCAGTTTCGAATCTCTACACCGCATACATGGTGCAGACCAGTGAATCATATATGTACCTGACATCCGCGAGAAAACCGAACCCTGTTTTTCGCACCGCAAAAATAAACTAGACATCGCGGAGAGCTCAAACTCCGTCAGAACATGGCCCCAGCCGTTCGAGCAAGATGCCAAAGGTTCAGCACCAACCGTTGTCTTATTCGAAAGTTATAAGTGATTTTCTGAAATTTTCAGTGGAAAAATTGGGCCCATTTTCGCTCGTTTTTGATTTCTGGTGCCATAGAGCTCTATTTATTCGAGAGCTCCGTCGGCTGCCATTTTGCCGTTGAAATATTAAAAAAATATCGCTTATAAATTTTGATTAAGGATAAGGGCTAAGGTTGAAACATTGACATCTTGCTCGAACGACTGGGGCTACGTTCTGGCGGAGTTTGAGCACTCCGCAATGTTTGGTATATTTTAGCGGTGCAAAAAACAGGGTTCGGTTTTCTCGTGGACGCCCGGTATCTCAAGACATCTTCAAAAATACCGGTAATCTGAGATTTTCTTCGGTAGGCTGACATCGTTTGCAACTGACGATGATTGCAAGGACTTGGACGGTCCGTAACGTTCCGTTGACAAACGTTACGCCCTTCCACGCCTCGTATAAATGATTTTGGCCTACGCTCAATTGCCATAGATCTGTCACGACATGTTCTAGCAATCTATATATTAAAACAATATTAAGATACGCCGTTCAAAACTAAAACTAGGATCTAAACCGGTTGTTTCCTTTCCGAAGCTAATCGAAAGTTGCGCTTGGGATCGGTGTCACGCGATTTCTAGATGCCGAATCGTATCCTCGTTTCGCTCCCTCGCAAATTATTATTGTCACTTTCAATCAGTCTCACTTCGGACAACGAGAAAAGCGTATTCTTCCGATGACGACACGCTAGATCACTGCCATTTGTCGCATATTTTGAGGGAGAAACACTCTCCGCTCTAAGAGTTTTCGCGTAATCGCATTGCATCGAGCTGGATGGAGTGAAGAATCCTGTCGGAGAACGGACCCCCACGAACTCGTGACACTAATGTAACAGCGATGGACAAACAACCCACACCGCAAGCTTTCTCTATTGTGAAGATGGCCTGGCATCAATATCAGAACGGTAACCATTTTTCAGATTGGGCGCCGCCGTATTGAACTGTGAGCAAACCTGTCGATGTTTTCGGTGTGCCGCCGTGCACCACCCGTGCCCACGCGTGCCGTGCGCGCCGCGAATGGAAGTGTTCAGTGCGGCTGCTCCGCGGAGGCGTGCGCCTCAATGGAAGATGCGATAGCTATCCGGTGCGAACTTCGTGCGAACCCGCAGACCCAACGCAAGACGCTAATATCGTGTAGCTTATTTAGGCTGTGTTCCAAATCTCATCCGAATACTAGATCCGATGTTACTCCGGCGGGTCGTGTCACGTGACAACACATAAAGAACGCTGGACGCGGGTAGGTTTTTGAACGCTCAAGTATGAAGCCCTTACCTTGGAGTAAGATTGAGTAAATTTTGGAACAGGGTCTTAGTGGCTCTAGTTAGCACTATTGACAATAACTCACGGTATACTTACAATTGAAAACGAGCGTGTTGGTTAATAGATACAAACTTGAAAGTATAAAACAGCGAGGACGAGGACGGGAACAGGACATCTTTCATTTAGCAACAAATGGCACAACGAAAAACCGCCCCCAAAGGTCTCAACGTTCTCAAAGAGGGAAAGGAGATAATAGTTCTAAAGGAAAGGGAATACACTAAATATAAAAGTTTGAAAAGCGCTGGCGTCACGACGAATTATCACTAATTTATTTATATCTGATTACTTAGAATTCGACCTTTGTCATTGTCAGTGATAATGAAGGTGCAGAATTATTGTTGTTTACAGTTCCAAAGGGAAATGTACTATAAATACAAAAGTTTAAAAAGCTGTAGCGTCACGACGAGGTGTCAGTAATCTAGTCATCTCTGGTGTTAGGAATTCGACCTCTGTCTTTGTCAATGATAATGAAGGTGCAGAAATGTTGTTGTTTACAGTCCCCATGGCAGATGATTCGATGATTTCTCTCCCAAATCTGTTGTTGTGCCTGCCCAGTATTCTAGTA
The DNA here is from genome assembly GCA_037355805.1 of Ixodes ricinus. Lineage (NCBI taxonomy): Eukaryota > Metazoa > Arthropoda > Arachnida > Ixodida > Ixodidae > Ixodes > Ixodes ricinus. The sequence continues at coordinate 160,146 of JAZHYW010002575.1, forward strand.
TCAGAGAAATGAGGAGTACAGTCATCGCACGTGCGGCTGTGAACAACAATTGGGTGATACGACTCATTTGAAGCCTTTGAAGCTTCCAGGTTGTGTTCACTGAGTCGATGGTTGACGCATCTCCCAGTCTGTCCAGTGTACTGACTGCCACAGCTTAGTGGAATTGAATAAACCTTTCTTTCTTCGCATTTTGCGAACTTTTTAGCATGCTTTACATTGCACCCTGCGGGACTGTCGCTCCCATTATCCGTTTTACACATCTGTTTGAGGCGCATACGACAGGAAAAAACACTCGTGTCGAACTTGGACGCGATAGATCTTAAACGGTGCGCTGAATTGTGCATGTATGGGAATCACAGCGAAACGACCTTTCTTTTTGGAAACAGCTTGCGGAAGTTGTGGTTTGATGATGAACCTCTCAAGGGTGGAACGAAGTTGGTCTGCAGGAAAGCCTGCTTTTTCTAACCTCTGCTGCTGCAACTTGAGGCTACTTTCGGAGAAATGCGTGCACGACTTGGAGAAAGAGGACTCGAAAAGTGACATTACTATGCCATGCTTAACTGACTTAGAGTGAGCACTGGAGAAAGGGAGGACTGGCTTCTCCGACCTCTGCTGGAAAGGCCCAACAAACACCTGACGAATGAGGATGTAATCGTAAATCCAGGAATTGTAATCCTTCCACTGAAGGATTTTCCCGGGTAAAAGTTAGTCCCGCCGCACAGTCTTTGAAAACTTCAAAGATGCTGTAAGCAAGCATTGCTTCAAGATGCCATTTCCAGGAATTAAGTTGTCACACCTCGTATATATCACAATGAAGGCTGTCGGCAGTTTTTGAATTTCGTTCACTTTACCTATGGGCAGCTTCCGGTTAGCTCACTGCACGTAAAAGGCCCCGTTCTAGTCCTAAAAAAAGTCATGGGATCGAATTTCTAACTAGTGGCGCAAGTTGCGCTCCATTTCAGCTGGAAATCAATTTATTCCAGCGCAAATCTTTCCCCCTTGGGGACCTTCTCATAGTTTCTACAGTTCTAAGCATGTTCCACAAAGAAGTCATGATGCTGTTTTCAAGCATTCTTGAACTGCGGCACATGCCGGGACATAGTTGAAGCATCATTCGATTGCCCGTGAGAAGGCCATGGTAGCGCGTTTTCTCCTTGGTCATTCGGCATCTGTGTTCGGCGGCACTGCTCGGGAATAACCAGTTGTGTAACTGTATACGCTCACTTACTTTATTTACCACCTCGACCAGCGCCACTTCTAGCAAAGTGGGCGTTTTCTTTATTTTTACGATATAAAATATCTTTCTGTATAGTGCCGGACGGTCCAAGAAACGCAGGGTATGAGTATGACCTATTACGATGATGCTTCTTGCTTCGCGATTGGTTCTTGGGCGTTCTTACCATCCGATGCCGCGATCTCATTGGCTGCTGAGTAATAATGCGATTATTATCGGGGCTCGCCGCACGCTGCGCTTCTTAAGTGACTATAGCAGGGTTCGGATATTACGAATGCAGCGGGAACTCGGCTTCACTCGTGCGTTCTCGATGTTGACAGCGTTGCTTATATGATCGGGCCCCGATCCTTGTCTGCTCTAGACCGACGTACAGATAAATGGCGGCGTGCGGATAAATACGGACATTTGTATTAGTGTTAATATGCAAATACAGCTATATACGTTTTACAATAAATAAAATGAAACCGCAATGGCACTTTACGGAAAAGAAGAAAAAAAGTCAGGGACGGAGAAGAGGGGGGGGGGGGCTTGTGGAAAATGGCACGCTTACAAATGCAGACACGTATATCGCCCAATTAGGCGGAAGATTACGACGCGCACCTGCAAAGAGCCGTGGTCCAGGATTAAGTATTCATGGAAAGGTGCTCCCGTAATTCGGTTTCGCTTTATACTACTCTCGGGTCCCGACTGCTGCGGGCTTGCGGGACGTGAACAAAGAGAAGCAGATACAGGTTCAGAGAAGAAAAAAAAGAATAAAGATAACAAGGAACGAACAATGGTCGTAAATGGCAAAGAGATAACTGTATCCGAATTTCAGAAAGGCCGTCTTTGACCGTTCTGACTTAATTACGCTGAGTGTTTTGAACCGGACGCGCCGCTCATGAATAACTCGTCTGATTCGTTCCTTCTTTTTCATTAAAGAAACAAAAGAAAAAGAATAGGCTCTTGGGTTTTGGTTAGCCTTCGGGCGGGCATGTCCTTGTGTATGCATGGATTTTTGAAAACGGCGTGCGTTTTCTTCAATGAGCTTTTGTTATGATTTTTTGTTTTCTGCGGTATTTTTTTGTCTCCTGTGGTACGATGGTTAATAACCGCGAGCCAGTAATGGGCTTTGAAGATTGCGATTCGTAATTTGATCAAGTTCTTGAATCACTAAAAATTATTTATTCATTCGTTGTTTGTTTTCTTGTTTTTCAGTGTCCTATTAATGCGACGTAAAAGGATATATATATATACGCACACGACAGAACATATGAAACTTTCGGAGGTCACCACTAATGATCATACATGTTTTCGGCTGGATGTTGCTATCCTAGGAAGGAAGATGTGTCAGTGTCAACCGCGGCAACGTCGATACAAATGTGAATGTAGATTCCGCCCTATCGACTATTCTGATTTCCATTTCATCAAGCTCCAACGTCCCCGTCCCCTTTCCCCCTAACACACACACCTATACGCACAGACAAATGGCTCTACCTATGACGTCACGTCTTCCAGCCAATCAGGAAAGCAGTCAGCCGCTATCTCTTCGTCCAATCCCCGGAGGCCACCCTGCACCACGTGACACTCGAAAAGTTCCACGAATGCGGGGCACGATCTGTAACTCGCGGACTGGCTCTTCCAAATTTGCGCGTCGATTTTGTCGTTTCGCGTTTTGTTTATTTGTTTTGTTTTGTTTTTCCCTCGGAACGGTTTCACTGCGGTGCGTCCCGCCGGGCATTAATAATTCAAATTGAGCGAAGCCGGGCTGCAGTGGTTCTGTTGCCGTTTACGGATTGCCCAGCGGCTTCGGAAGTCAGAGATTGATGACTCGCAGAGACTCTCTCTCGCGAGAGCCGCGACGCTGTCCTTTGTGTCTGCCTCGTTGCTCGCCCATAGGATTTCGGTTTGAGTGGAACGGGACCCGGAAACCTTGGGTCGCGTGTGACGGTAAACACGAAGCAGGGCTCTGTTCTCGGTATTGGTTTCGGATAATCGAAAGGAATGAATCAATACGCCGGGGAACGTATTTCGGTCGTCAGCGCGGCACAAATTCACGATTCATTTTTCTCAGTACTTGTGCCATGCGCGGTGAACATGAAGACGTGACTAGGCGACTGCACTTTGTTTCATTTTGAATCAAACCGCACACTACGCTAGGATCCAATGGAGCCATTCAAGCAGCTCCAAAAATGTATTAACCTGGGGCTTATTGCCTTTCTGCATTTGCTACGCGGAGCGCAAGTTCGTCTGCTTCTTTTGCAGTGGTTGTGGTGACGTCAGAGCGACGGCGAGCTCTGATTGGCTCAGATGAGAAGGATGAAAGGGTAGAACTCAAAGCAGGCTGCCTCAAGGTCTACCCACTATCCTTAAATCGGAGCCAATCAGAGCGCGCCATCGTTCTGACATCACCACAACTCCTGCAAAAGAAGCAGACAAACTGGCGCTTCGCATTAAATTCACCAAGACAACTAGCGCCGTCACGGTGTATATACTTTGCTTCTGCCTGATTGGCTCCATGGGATAATTGGGTTGACTGCGGTCGGACTCAATATGAAGCGGAGTAGAGTATACTCCGCAGGGTGGCGTTTTTGCGAAATAATCTCTAAAGTAACTGGATCCTCCGAAAGTAGCGCCAAACTCGCCGCACGCTCGCCATTTCGGTTTATTGAGTTAGCAGTTTCTCCTTCACCTCTTCATTCTTTGTGACGGCCGTTCTAAATTCGCCGGTCATTGAATAGCTTTATAGAGACGTTTCTTGTATACCGAGAATTTGCTATCCCAACACCGGCGAAACAAGCGTACGTCTTCATACCGCCATCAGATACGGCGTCGGGACTTGGCGGCATCGAAAAAAAAAATTTCCTGCTCGAAATAATTATGAAAAAAACAACAACAACATTATAAGAGATCTGAGGAGATGCGCATGATCGATAACCGGATTGCCAGAGACTCCTATATTGGTGAGGAACGCTTTCAGTACGGTGATGCTCCATAGCGACCTTGGTGCGACTGGTTCGAAGCGACCCTTTTGAAAATCGAAGAAGATGAGAATGGGATGAAATGGCGATTTTCGTGGCGACAAAGACCAATCAGCCAGTCACCTTGCGAGGTTTGGTCGTCTGTATGTTAGTAGCTGTTCGTGTCCTGCTAGCAGGCAGAGAAGGCAATGGCGCTATTTTCCCAGGATCTAGTGACTTTAGCCTCTCCGAGATGCCCAGGCACTGAAATAGTAATGAGAAATTCACATAATGCCTACACCGTGTGGGATCTTTACACCTTTTACTACGACCGATTTGATCAACCCACGGTCCAATCGTTCCTAAGAAAGTCACACAACGCAGGAAGTTCAACCAAACAGTTTATCAACACACGTGCCGTCACCCCAGGTCCTGTTCCCCTCCGGATGCGGCAGCAGATTGTCGGCTCCCTCGATGAGGACTACCCTAACAAAAGCTCCTAACGGAGACCGTCAAATTAAAACTCTCTCAACTCCCCGCTATCTATCTCCTTATACAACCAGCCAGACCCCTTTGTATCTCCCCGCCTCACCCTCCAATCGAGGGTTTTATGCCCATATAAGGCCTTGGGCACGGGTGAGCACCACGGCGCCTGTCTGTCGAGAAATCTCGGCTCGGTACTGTAACGCGAACCTCAAAGGATGTTTGCCGGTAGGCGAGCGGGGTACGCCATCCTCGGCGCTGTTTACGTGGCAGGTTTCAAAGGGTCCCATACCAGCGGGGAATATCGGCTTTGACACTGGAGACGATGTTGGAGTCAAAAACTGTTCACACCAGCGGGGAATGTGGGCTTCGGCTCCGAGCACGTGGAGGCCGAGGCAAAAAATCTTCACAACCGTGAACAAAAGACGCTGTGTTGTTTAAAAAGTCAATAACTTGTCGCGCAACCACAGTGATGGAGCGAAGTGTACGAAATAAAATGTGACAAAAAGCGAAGGTCAGTTATGACTGCACCGATGCACAGCTGCAGTACAGTGTCTATACAACTGGCTCATTCCACGCCAAACAATCCAAAACCTAAATTCGACTCTTACAGATTCGGTAAAAAAAGTGTTTTATTTGGTGATGTAAAAGTAACTCTTCCAAAATATTTTTTGCTATAACATCTTTTTTAAATTTTCTTTTACGTAACTTTGAATTTTGCTGTAAACAGGCCCCAAGGGGTAAAAAACACATTTTTTTTGTTCAAGATGGTTTGAAATGAGACTGCAAAATAAACACCATTTTTAGTAGGTAATTATATTTTTCTAAATTGTCCCATATGTTTGTCAGCTCAGTTAAAGATGTCTTAAAAAGCTGTTATTCACCTTTTATTAAAAAAAACACACACTACCACATGAAAGCTTTAAAGGTTTTTCGTTAGTAGTAAAGTCAAATAAAGTATATTAAAAATATTTTGATAAAACGTACGTTACTGTGTTTCCTGAGATAAATCTACAATATTAAATATATAACAGAATACTCAGTTAAGAATCATAGAGGTGGACGGTTAAAAATATGTATGCTCAACGGTTATAGATTGTATAGAATTAACACAACAAACGAGCAAAGTAAAAAAAATAGTTATTTTTAGAATGCAAAAAATATTATTTTTGAATTTTGTTATTTGCCAGTATTGAAAATATTGCAAAATATAGTTTTTGAAAGCAAAAACCAAAAGGTGTTCGGTCCAAAACTACATACTTTACGCCTATATGTAGTTTGTAGACAACAAAAAAAAACGAACAAAGTGTGAATAAATTATCATTTTATAAAAGCGAGACACTATGTTTTTAATATTGGCCTAATGTGACCCCATTGCACTATAAAAACAAATTGGGGTGTGTGTATGTTTATACAACCTAGAACTTGGTCTGCCTCAACAGACGTCTTCCAGCTGTAGATGAGAAATTTAGCCAGTGCAGTACAACCGCTAGCCTGGGGTCTTTAACGTGCATCACGCAGGAGTGATACACGACCGCACGCCGGTACGATGCTCATCCAGATCGAAACGGGCAGGGGTGGCTATCGAACCCAGCATCCTGCGTTTTGCAGCGCGAGCTTACATTGCACTATACTATAGCGCAACGGTGTTTTTAGATCGAATCCGTTTACGATTGAATTTAGGCCTGGATCATTTGGCGCAGAATGACCCAGTTATTCTAATAATGCCAAGGAAATTTCAACTCGCGCTGCCTTGGTTAAGAAAAAGAAGAAAAATTGCAGCAACTTTTTTCAGCATTGGCAACGCGCACTGGGGGGTGCGCAAATTGATTTACTGGTTTCCTGACTCGCCATAGTCACTGAAATGTAAGCAGGGTGTAACTTATTACCTTCACGCTTCGTGCTTCGTGATTGGTTGTTCAGCTTGATTGTCGGCTACTGCCGAAACCTCATTGGCTGCGAAGAGTTACCGAGATGCCCGCGACTCAACACGCTCTAAGTCTCCTAAGCTTTGAGTGACTATAGAAACTCAATGCCAGGTGTGTCGATATCTTCACGAGAATTCAACTTTTCTCGGAATGTTTTCGTTCAGCTTGACGTGTCCAAAAAGCGCCAAAAGAAAAAAAAGAAAAAGGAGACGAAAACAAGCGATACAAGGCGCCTGTAAAGCGTGCACTGCCTGCATAACAGAAGTGCTTTGCGGCAAAGAGAACTGTACGGCGAAGCTGGATCTAGGGCCGTGTTCCGAAGTTTACTCGATCTTACACCAGGGTAAGGGTTTTGTACCTTGGCGTTCCAAACCTACCATTCAGCGTTCTTCAATTTGTGTTGTCAATTAGCACGATCTGCGAGTACTCGGATCCATTTGGGTAATATTTGGAGCCCAGCCTAGGTTGTCAACAGCTCATCTCACATCGTATTCACATAGTTGCAGATGTCATTCGCGTAGAATAGCCTTTTCGCAATGAACGTAAGATACGTTTGCGATATACAGGGTGTTTCACGAAAGGTGGGCAAATTCGTTTTTGCGAAAACTACGCGTCGCAACAAAACAGGCTTATGTCTTTTTCAGTCCTGGGCCAGGGGCCCATTTAGGAAAATTATTAAAGTCCGAGATAATTAAATTGTTACTTATTTTTGCATAATTAACTTTTTAATATTGTGTTTAAGGGCATGGTTTCAATTAGAAAATTGCTCAGCGTCATCGAAAACCACTAAATCAACAAACTGCGGAACGATATAAGGCACGCGCAGCATTTTACGGCTTTCTGAAAAACCATGCAAATTCGACGGGTTTTTAGGTTTCGGCTTTGTTATCGAAGCGCATCTCAGCCCCGGCGGCAGCGCGCCCTGCGGGGAGATAGTGCATCCAACCTCGGCTGCGCTGTCATCGCGCGACGCAGCAGAGGCTGGCTGCGCTATCTCTCCACGGGGCGCGGTGCCGCCGGGGCTGAGATGCGCTCCGATAACAAACCGAAACTTAAAAACCCGTCGAATTTGTACGGTTTTTCAGAAAGCCGCAAAATGCTGCGCGTGCCTTCTATTTTCCCGCAGTTTGTTGATTTAGTGGTTTTCGATGACGCTGAGCAATTTTCTAATTGAAACCATGCTCCTTAAACCCAATATTAGAAAAGTTAATTAGTCGAAAATAATTAACAATCTAATTATCCCGGACTTTAATAATTTTCCTAGATGGGCCCTTGGCCTAGGACCAAAAAGGCGCAAGCCTTTTTTGTTGCGGCGGCGTAGTTTTTGCAATACTCGAATTTGTCGACCTTTCGTGAAACACCCCGTATATACGGTGTGTTTCACAGAACTCAGGCCAAATCACACCTGCGAAAACTACTCATCGTAACGAAAAAGAGCATTGTGTCGTTTTGGTCGGCCAGGGGCCTATTTAGGAAAATTATTAAAGTTCGGGATAATTAGGTTGTTAATAATTTTGCGTAATTAACTTTTTAATATTATGTTTAAGGGCATGGTTTCAATTAGAAAATTGCTCAGCATCATCGAAAAACACTAAATCAACAAATTGCAAAACGATAAAAGGCACGCGAAGCATTTTACGACTTTCTGAAAAACCGCACAAATTCAACGGGTTTTTTAAGTTTCGGTTTGCTATCAGAGCGCATCTTCGCCCCGACGGTAGCCGCGCGCCGTGGAGAGATAGTGCAAAAAACCTCTGCTGCGCTGTCATCGCGCGAGCGCAGCAGAGGCTGGTTGCACTATCTCTCCACGGGGCGCGGTACCGTCGGGGCGGAGATGCGTTCCGATACTAAACCAAAACTTAAAAACCCGTCGGAATTTGTGCGGTTTCTCGAAAGCCGTAAATGCTTCGCGTGCCTTCTATCGTTCTGCAATTTGTTGATTTAGTTTTTTTTGATAACGCTGAGCAATTTTCTAATTGAAACCATGCCCTTAAACATAATATTAAAAAAGTTAATTATGCAAAAATAATTAACAACTCTAATTATCCCGAACTTTAATAATTTTCTAAATAGGCCCCTGGCCCACGACCAAAACGACACAAGCCTTTTTTCGTTGCTATGACGCGTAGTTTTCGCAGGAGCAATTTGGCCTGAGTTCTCTGAAACACCCTGTATATATGTATATATATATATATATAAGCTATACAAAAAAATAAAACCAATTTGATGGTTGGTTTGAGATACATTGGTTGAACTGAGTTCCTGTTGTCTGACATTCGGCGAACTCAATAATAATTCGGGTTGTGGGGATATTTAGACTCCGTGTTGTTGGTCAGCCATTTCAAAGATGCGACGAGTCACTCGCTGTAGATGAGAAATTTTGCCAGTGCAGTACAACCGCTAGCCTGGGGTCTTTGACGTGCATCACGCAGCATCGTACCGCACGCCGGTACGATGCTCGTCCAGATCGAAACGGGCAGGGGTGGGGATCGAACCCAGAATCTCTGGGTCCGGCAGCGCAGCTTGCGCTCCCCGTGATCCGAGCTGGTGTGCACTAAGCCACTCGGCCACCGATCTTTTTTTCTTTATTGCCGGAAATGGACATTAGGGAGTTTTAGAACAACGTACGCAATTTTAGCGCACGCTAAAATTGCGTACGTTAATCTCTAGCGCTTATATTAGCGCACGCGACGCAAGAGAGTTTTAGAATAGCGTTTCTCCGTCGGGACGCAAAAGCCCAAGCATCTCGCGCTTGCGACGCCACCAAGATACAGTCACAATTTTTATTTCACCACGAAATGCTGTAACTCTAGAAAAAAAAATTTTTTTGGTCCAGAGTTGCATTTTAGATTTGTTTAAACATGAGAATGCGACGCGAGCGGTTGACCGTTCGTGTCCGCTGGCGTCGCCTCGGCAAGAGAGGTCTCGTTTACTGACCTTCGCACATCCTACCCTTCGCCGAGAAATGTTCGCGCGTCGCAAGCATCAAGTTGCCGGTGATCGTTTCCAAACCGAGTACAATGTCGTCCCGTATTGAAAATCGCAGTCGCAAGGATGCCGCCGATCGTCGCACTGACGCCGCCGCCAAAGCAGCCGCCAACATAATCCTACAAGCCGCCATTTTTTAAACTCTGCTCGTCTTGGCTTTAGCCAATTTGCAATCACGAATCCTCCTTGGAGAAGCGCAAAGCCTCTTTGCGTACGCACGCTATTTCCGAGAAATAGCGCACGCAGAAATTGCGCACGCAAAGCGCAAAACCTGGTTTGCTTTCGGAGCATGCGCAGTGGCGATGACGCTATTATTTGCGTGCGCAAAGCTTTAACGTGCGCTGTTCTAAAATTCCCTATTGACAAAATAACAATCCATAAAATTACAAAGCCCCCCCCCCCCCCATCGGCAAACTCACCTGTTTCACGGTTCTTGATTCCAAAGGAAAGTTTTGATTCTCATTTATCCGAATTCCGAGTAAGAGAACGGTCCACTTTTCCGTATATGGTTTTCGTACGGTTTCAATTAAGGGGAGAGGAGGTGGAGTACTGGGTTATGTAATCGAGACTGTGTCGAACTTTATTGTTTCGACTCCGTGTAATACGCTCTTCGAAGAGATTCAGGTAAGCTTCAAGTTGTTTGGTATAGACTGTACTAATGTTAAAAAAAAAACAATCAAATTTAGCAGCAATTGGCTTCTTAATTGATATTTGCGGAATATTATTTTGACCTTGATACTCCTTAGATTTACACATAGGCTATTTAAGGATGGTTCATGAATTTGCACTTGACCGTAGCCGAGTACCTTGTGTACTCTTGCAACCGCTTCACACACTGGCACACCAGCGCCATCTATTGGATGGCCTGGAGACACCCTGAACCGCGTACGTCTTGTTATAACTGTTCTTACGCGTCGTTCTCTCTCCGTAGGCTCGACGTAATCCTGACAATTTTATGAGCAACATTTTTCATAAATTGTGCGTAGATTCGATTTCGTAAATACTGCAAACTACCTTTACTCTAGTTATACACAGGTTGGCAGTTGTCGAGGTAACGTATACTTGGGCCAATTCAACTCTAAACGGTTGGACGGTTCGCTATGTTGTTTTTGTGTTTTGTTTTCGGGGGTGCGCGTAAACGCGTTTTAGCTTCACGCTCATAGCACCGAAACCAAAGAAGTACATTAAGAAAGGGAGAAGACAACATTACGAAGTGCACTTGATGGAGTTTTCTTTCTTAAAGTGCGCTTGGTAGAGTTTTATTTCGTGTCAAAACAGTTTCATGCCCCAAAAATGTGCTTAAAATTAAATTATTTAAGTTCCAGACATTCCAAATATTTTAAGTGTTTGTGTAACGTATTTATTTGATCAAACGCAAGCTAAGTTTTTCTTATGAAGTTAGCTTAACCTTTCCGGGTCTCGCGAATTAAAAAAAAAACTGAATTGGATAATAAAAGAAACGCTAAATGTGTCATCGTAGATATAAATCACCAGGGATAAAAGCGATGTGACCCTAATCTAGTGTGAGATTCGAGAACTACCCTGCGGCGTGCATTACGCGACCCGACGGCTTTTCTAATTCTTTTGTCAGTCACTATACCGGCCCCTGACTTAGCTTTTGTCACTGCTCCGATTTCGGCTCCACCTCAAGCTTCGCCTCTGGCTTCGGCTATGGCATATGCGCGACGTTGTCTCGATAGAGCGTCCCCGACTACTTTTTTTTCTCTCTCGAAGTTAATAATTTGGGACGGCGGCAATCAGTCGGCGTCGAAGAAGCTGCCTAATGAAACAAGGGACGGCCACCCTCGTAATTGAAGTCGAGGCCCTTAATCAGTGTCTCTCCCTTTATTATTAACCTCGGGGGTTGTAAAGGAACAGCGATGTAGTGTGGCAGGCTTGCTATAATGTGAGTAGTCCGCTTTGTATAAACGTGCCATAGTCGGGAGGGGTCCTTAACCTGTGGCTCGTGCATTGCTGGTTGTGTACGGCAGTGCTTCCCAAACTCTGCTACCCTGCGACCCATCAAAATTCACAAAGTATAGCATCGCGAACCGTGATGTTAGTGGCAGGCAGGCCGGCGGGTCGAGCAGATGGTCTAATAAAAAAAGGACAACGCCGAGCACTTGTTTTGTGCTGTTGCACGGGTGCTGGAGCGAGGTTTTAAAGCATTTATTTGACACCATGGAACTGCTTGCAATCACTCGGGAACACATTCTACGGTCCAAAGAGTGGACCCCTGCCTTCCGCTGGTGTCACTTTTTCGTTGTTGCCTCTAGACATTTTCAGTTTGAAAAGCAGAGAGAGGACCAAAACTGCGAACTCGATAACTTTGAAAAAAAAAAAAATTCTCTTGGCTAATATTTGGGTTACTAATTCAGCGATGTTCGTGAGTGTTTGTGAACTTTCCAGTGAAATCGTGGACCATGACGGAAACGCCAGAGCACCCTTTAAAGGCGATACGAAATATAGTGCGCGTCCTTTGGACTTCTTTTTGATCAGTACAGACCAAGGTTACTAGAACCAGTCAGTTGGGAAACTGCCATAGAGACTGCTCTGAAAAAGTGGCACCGATCCGTCCACGACAACCGATCCAATGGCGATCCCAACGCCGCCACTTCTCCCGCAGCGGCCAGTCCAGAAACTGGACGTAACTTCCATTTTCGTTGGCCAGAGCAGATACTGTGGAAGGTGCTTCGATGTACCGCCCCCGACTCCCAAGCGGACGCGCCGCAGTTAACTTCCGTGGTAATATGCGCCTAACTCAGGACGCGCTACCTGAAATCCCCGCTGAGGCACGGTTGTATAAAAACAATATTAATTATACTGCAAAACCTTGAGAACTAAAGATTTTAGAAAACAACACGCGCCCCCATTTTGTACTAACTCCAATAAAAGTTACTACAAAAAGAGTTTTTTTCCGTTAGTTTTTACTCAAAAAACATGCTTTCTAAAAGCTCAAGGCGATCACAGTTAAGACAAATGATACAGAGTGGCGCTGTTGTCGCATTTAGCTTGGTCTCGGTGGACGCCAGCGGCCCAGGTTTCAACGGTGAGTTTCCAACTGAGAGTTCTAGTAACGTTGGTACAGAGCTTTACCAAAACGCCTTCGGCGCGCATGCCATCTTCTGCTGGGCTGTGGAACGCATTATGGGCGTGCGCAGTAGTTTTCTTCCACGAAAATTGAGACGCCGCGCATGACTTCACAAGCCCAGGCACTCAGAAATTTTCGCCTAGGTAATAAGCGCTGGAAAGGTGTATACGTGTCTTTGTTTGCGTTGTTTTTATATATTATGGCCGAGAGGCAACTCGCCGGCATTGTTACTTTAGCTCTATCATGTACTTTAGATGCGCCTAATAAAGATGATAAAGTAAAGGTCGAATACGTAATAAATGTATATCGAACTGAATCCTGAATGGTGAGACTAGAATATACAGATGCGTTTAGCGCGTAATAAAATGGCGGCACGTAAGAAATAAATGAATTGTGAAGGTATAGCTTTACTTAATAAAGCAAAGTGTAATTTGAATAAATTAATTTCGTGCGCCACAGCAATTCGAGTTTATACCTAAAGATATTTGCGTTTATAGATTATCGCTTCTTGCAGCAGCTGTGCATGGGCGCCGCCATAAGTGACCTTCAGTTTTTGTTCCCTCTTATTACGTTCGCTTCACGTCATCGTCGCCACAGCAGGACAGGTTATTGCGACTTTAGGTGCTACTGTGTCCTCCTCCCCAGCATAGGCCCCTGTGGAGGCTCATAAACGCCCGCTTCAGTGGCTCGGCATTTCGGCAAAACAGGGGAAGGTCGGCTATGGCGGCTCAATCTGGCGCGTGTGCAAAGCGTCTATACTTGTAGGGGCGCTAAGAGGCGGAATGCCACGCGGCCTAATTTTCTATACTTCGTTTCAGCTTCGGTCGAGACGCAGCCAAAGCTACAAGCGCGAGCTCCGGGCTTTCAGCGTCCCCGCCAAGCACGCGCGCTCGTGCAGTGCAAGCACTGTTCTGGGCCACATGCTCGCGCTTGTAGCATCGGCTGCGTCTCGACCGAAGCTGAAACGAAGTATACCTTTACGCCCCTCTCGCTACCCCCGAAAATAACAAGAAATATACGCCTACACTGTCAAGTCACAACCGAACGGACCTTTCTTTACAAAAAAGGTGACACCAAGTGGCTCCGACTCCAATACGGTTGGTGGATAGGAGCTGCGATAAGCTCTCCTGCCTCCTCTGCGGCTGATCTAAGTGGCGGAAGAAGCGGGAGAGGCAGTGCGTGCACATTTTTCCGGACGCCGACCCAAGTTGGAGCTTTCGTCGCTGCGAGAGGAAGGGCTGTTGTGCATGTGCAAAACCCTTCTCGAAAAAAAAAGTCCATTTGGCGTTATTTAGACGGTCCTGTGTAAGGCTTAGGCCTCGTTTACACTGCTAATCTAAATGTACGAAGCAAAACAGGCTTCGAACATGCATGACGCGTGTCCGTCGATCATTCTATAACTCGTCACATCGTCACGTCTACACCGAACACCTCATCTTTTCTACGGCGCATGATCAAAGTGACCGCCGCTTTTGCGCGGTAATGCGAAAAAACGGTTTTCACCCAGGCGAATCAGTGTCTCGACGCGTCGCAACATTTGTGCCATGTTCTTCCTGGAATTATTGTCCGGCAGCACAAATCCCTCTTTCCCTGAACCGTTTTTTCACATTCAACTCTCATCTTGTTTTGTCACTGAGCGGATTTTACTCGACCAAAGTGTCCACAGAAGATCGCGGCGAGACTATCTGCCTGCCGTTTTACGCGAAGGGGAAGAGTGACACACTGCGGGGAGACGAGAAAAGGCGAGAGTGAGAAGGCGGGGTAGGGGTGTCCCCTGCCGCCCGTTTTCAGATGTCCGTCGCCGATCAAACATTCATGTCCCAATTTGCGAGATTGCGTGGGCGGACCCAGATTGGCGCGGGTGGGGGAAGGGCCCGCTGACGGGGGCGACCGACGAGGCAGCGCGACGCGTCACTTGGGAGGTGATAATTGCAGCTGACGAGTGTATTACCCCGGTTGCTGCTCGCGCTGGGCCGTGTCTTCATCCGCCGCGCTCGGGCACAGGAAGGGGAGCCTGTCACCGTGGTCGTAGATATCGGCGCGCTCTCCGGGATCGTGCGGTAAATTGAAGGGCTTGTTCCGGGAATCAGCGTCACGGGATGTCAGGGCCTAAAGAAAGGAGATAGTAACGTATTGATCTCCCTCTTCCTCTCCCCCCTCTCTCTCTGTTTCTCCCACTCTCTCGATGTGCAGTTTTCCCCAATATTAAAAACCCATTCGCCGAGGCACAGTTTATGCGGCGGTGCAAAGCACAATTTGGCCAGAGGCGCTTTGCTTGAAGAGAGAGAGTATAGAAGAAGGTTCATTCATTTCCTCAGAAAGATGGTGAGCCGGGCATGTTATTATGATGCAGTGTTGTGTCTAATACGAAACAAAAGTATTTCAGATAAGGTACTAAAAATATCCATTCGAAAATATATTCAGAGTAGTATCTAAGTTTCTTTTACTACGAAATATATTGAGTATAGTACAAAGACTTTAAAAAAGTAATTGAATTACATTCGAAAACCCAGGAAGTAGGTTGCAATCTGCTAGTAACGGAATAAAAGTAAAAAAGAGGTGACTTGTCAATGACTTCGCTGAAAAACCAAATTCTGTTGTGATCTTTACGGCTTTCAGAAGAAACTTAGCTTCTGCAATCAAAGTTCACTTTGAAATAATTCAGGATACGCAACATAATGGGTACCAAAATATTTTAGAAACAATTGGGCTTTAGTTTGGCGGCAGGCTCGGCTCATGACACATTCCGGAACAAGTTCATAATATGCCTTGACGCGATTCGGCAGACTTGAGTCATAGTCCTGCATTGCATATCCCTTACAGCCGAACTAGAAGTTGATCAGGCCTCCAGACTTGATGATGAGCACGCGAGTGAATGACAAACGTGAACGTAGAGGACAAACATAGGCTAGAGAACAGCAGTCTCTGTCGCTGATCAACAACCAAAAAGTAAGGTCAGGAGGAAGACACAAGTAACATAAGAGACTGTCCACGAAACCGCTTTCAATTCCTGGCTCCACCTGGTGGAAAACTGAGTTGGAGAATTCTGAGAATGAAACAGTGTGCGCAATCGGAAGGAGACAAAAAAAAAAAACGCATTTGAACGAGCTTGGGAGCTAAAGTTAAGCCGCAAGAGCCAGACAAGGGGCTTTGGGAAACCCAATCTAGATAACTGCAGCTCAATAAAGCCAGCATAATCTGGCTTCCACTGGCCGAGGGAGTGTTCGCGCTCACTTTAAGAACGGGATCGCGCATTTTCATGTAAGAACCCCCCAACCAGCCATTTCCGAAAATAGTCCGTTGTGACCGTACCTAGCGTTGGCTCCACAATCTTTCGCGGACGGAACCACTATAGCTTCAGACAAAAGGTGTAAAATCCCGTTGACGTCCCCAGCACTTTTCTTGCTCCAAGCGAAACGTACCATTAAATAACAACTTTAAAAAAGGCGGACAGGAGGACGCAGAAAGACGGGCGTACTTGGGGCTATACATTTGGTCTTTTGTTGGCATTTCGAGACTGCGTTTTACTTGTGATTTGTTTCCAGTTCTGTGTTTTGTCGCTTGCTTCCAAGTCTGCAATCGGTTTAGCTTTGCCCTGGAGTCTGACGATATCTATAGTTTCGTAGATTGTTCCGAACAATAAATATCACGAATGTTGAGAAATGTATTTGAGATACTGAGTACAAGATAGTGAGAAATGTAATTCAGATAGAGTAGCAAATAGTCTAGACGAAATGTGTTTGCAAGATACCGAAATACTGCCAAAAGTATTTGAAATACCGTATCTTCAGTATCTTAACATGGACGCAAGACTGGTATGATGACATGTTGATTACAACAGCCTTAGCCTCCTTTATACTGGACATGCCTGCCCAGCTGGACTATCTTTGTCGTCGTCGCGCCTACTTCACATATTTGCTGCTAGGGGCGCCATAGAAACCCCATACAGAAATGCAGACGACGCTTGTCCGCCGTCTGCTGCTACAGTTCACTGTAGCGCCAGCTACGTTATCACGTTAAGTTGCATGGATAAGGTACACGTTTCTTCATGTTAGGTTACGCGTGGTAACGTGACCTTACGTGATCAAATAGGTCACTGGATCACGTAATTTTTTGTGTAACACGAGTAACTTCTTACGGTCGTCATTCCACTGCAGAGGCATCTATAGCCGGCATAGCTCAATAGCACGAGGCTGTCTCGTGGCTCGTGGCACGCACATCGTGACGCCACAGTACACGCGCGTCATTTCATTCCATTGATTGATCGTGGGCACTTCACACTTGTACTTAGCCCTGACTCTTTGTGCTACAGTTCCAAGTCGCATCATATCCTTACTGTTGTGTGCCTATATGCAACTCGAACTGCAAAGTGACACTCCTACCGGTCATTAAGCAGGCTTTCCATTTCTCCCGTGATTCCCTCCTCAGGCACTAGGACAGGGTAGGACTATACTTTATCCAATAAAGAATCTATTGAGGGTGTCGTAGGCGCTAAAGAACTTCGTAGAGATTTAACTGAAAAAACAAATATGCTGAAAAGCCTTTACATGCAGCTGTTGAGGCAGTGGTGGATACACTTATTCACCATGGGGCTTTAGAAACGCACAAAGCAGAAAGATGTCAATCGTTACAAAGATTTCCTGCAACGTCTGTGTTACTAAGCCTTTCAGGTCAATTTTCACGAAGTACTCGGCGTCCGTGACTGACAAGCTTGACCTAAGAAGATCTTGTCCAATAAGCCACTATCTAGGATGTCGTTAAAGCTCGAGAACTGCATACGTCAAAAACAGTACGGACCACAAGAAACCGGTCAAAAACATCAAGGGCTGTGCGCTTAAAAGAAGAGATAAAATGAATCTCAAGATCTTCTGTCAGGTGCTTCCGAGGGTGCGCAGGTTTTCGGTCAGCGGGGACTCGTTTGCGGTCTTGAGAAAACCACTTGACTGCCGCATGCGGTCGCGGGCCGAATGTTTTCCGGCTCTACTACAGAAGCAATAAAAACGCTCAGTGGTCGCTGTTTCGACGTCGTAAGGTCCGCCAGCCTGTCTGTCTCCTTTTTAATTTGCATTGGCTATTTCGGTGGTCGATAGGACAAGCACCAGGGTCTGGTAACATTTTAGCGTAGAAGCGAAACCTAGACGTAAAAGCTAAAAGAAAGGTATGAGACTTCTTTTATATATAAAAATCTATACTGACGGTGCACTGCGCTTCTATATGCACGGGTTACGAATGTATTCAATTCACAAACGGCATCAAAGTGGACTGTAGCAGCAGCAGCGAAGAAGAGGTCGTCTGCATTTTTGTATGGGGTTTTGGCGCCTCTGGTAGCAAATATGAGAAGCAGGCGCAACGACGACCGAAGCATGGGGAAGCCAACCATTGGGCAGGCATTATCAGTATAAAGGAGGCTATGCCATCAGCACACAAAGGACGAGGACAAAGGGACGGAACACACAATACACACCGCGTTTGTGTCGTGCGTGTCTCTTTCTTTCTCCTAGTTCTTTTTGTGCGCTCTCATGTTCAACATTTATTTCTTCACCCCGAGAAATCTGGGCCTGGTCAGAGCGATTCTTGCACGGTCGCCCGAAAGTGCCTAGTCGAATGGGTCTTTCATATCGTTGAAGTTTGTACGTGTGAGCGGGTGAGTTCATGAGCAAATTTTTGCGTTCGTATTTGAATGTGTATGTTGGATATATTTGTGTGCGTTCCCATGGTTTTTAGTGCGTCTTGTGTATACGTTCGTGCGTTTTTACCTATGTTTGTGCCATGCTTTGTATGTGGTCCCCTTTCTTGGTAGACCTTTTTGTTTTTATATAAATGCTGAATGTATGCACTAAGAAAGAAGACTGTTCTAAATTTTTATGATTTTTAAATCAATACTAAGACCTTTGTTCCGCCCAGGAATAGTCGGACAAAAGGGGCGAGTGTGTTGGACAAGAAATGGCGAGTCAACGACATTTATTTAGTGGTCATTTAGATATGCTGCACTAGTGGTGTCTTCCCCGCCATTTAGTAACCACTGACCGAACATGAGCGGCTTGAATAAAGTTTTTTCTTCTTTCTTTTTTCTTCTTCTTTCTTTCTCTCAGTTAGGGTATAAAGACCAGATGTCAAAACACGTCCCTGAGTCTATATAATTTGCTAGGATGCTAGTAAATGCAACGTGAACGCATCTTGAACGATGGATTAGCCTCTGTACGAAAAATATCAAGTGAAATAAGGTTCGGAATGTACATGGTTTCAGCATTTCAGGTCTGAGGAGCACGAAGCTTTGCCAGTTTTCGTTAGATATAGCAAATACTATGGTTTGGTTTCACGACATACTTTTATTTTGAACGCGTCAGCAAAAGCGGCTATCGAAAAAAGGTATTAAGTAAATATTAGTCCGTTCATCATCACAGCACACTCGGGTCCCAACCTCCGCCGTGGTCAATAACGTTATCACGAAACAATTGTTAATTTATTTCAGGAGCCACTAGGAAAAAATAAATTCAATGTTGAACAAAAAACACCCTCGTCTACAGCTGTGCAGCCTCCTTTCAGTGAGCGACTTCGCGCTTTGGGTCACGAACGCGACAGTAGAGCGCGTCACTGCGCAGTATGTCGAAGCCTGCAACGGACACCACCTTTTCGGACACCGCATTCGGAATCCATCTGTCGCGTCGCAGCGACAGAGGTTCTCACCGGTCACCGGGCAACTGGGCGCACGGAGCGCATTTTGATGCAATTGCCGCGATGGTCCCCGACCGACGACGCCTTATTGCGCAGGGGAACCACGTGTTTGAACCCATTCCACGCGCGCACACACGCAAGCCTGCCGCGTGGCCTATTGTACCCCATTCACCCCGAAGCTGGCAGTACGGGTGGGAGCTACGCGCTCGTTGGACCACTCATGCGTTTATCCTTTGTCACGTGATCACTCCCCCGAAATAGACCCACGCGCGGAGAGCGGGGTCAGGTGATCAAAGGAGACGGTCGACTGCTTTGGCGAGCGCGCAGCTCCCCCACCGCACGGTCAGCTTAGCGGCGATCAAACTATATATAGAGACTCGCAACACGGCTTGACTTTTGATTCCGCTTGCTCTTTTTCCCCTACCTTTGTGTCGCGTAATCTTTCTCTCTTTCTTTCTTTCTCTATTTTCTCGATTATAGGTTTTATTCATTTAGAGAGGACCGCCCGCGCGGATTGTATAATGAAGGCGTGCAGTGGTTGACCGTCGGTGACGCGTGGTGCAACCGAAATGAAGCGGTAATTATATTCTTTTCTTTAGTTGACGAGGACTAAAAGGTTAGGCACAGGTGAGGCTGACACGTTTGGTTTGCGTGGGTCCCTATTCGAGAAGGCTTAAAGAGTATGAACGTCCCTCGGGGTAAACGGCTAAAGGTTTGGTGGCAGTTGGTCGAAACCGGCGAATCTTCTGGACATAATATTTAACCCAATCGTATGAAGATTTTGAATGAAATTTTTGGTAAAGACCTCCCGACCATCTGAGGTTGTGACCTTTTATGTATATTCACTGAGTTTTCTGAACTACGTCGCTCAACAAAAGGGGACGTCATCCTTCTTGAGGCTTGCGGTGTCCGTATAGACAATTTTCCAAGCATAAAATGCTTCTTTAAGTTGCTTCAGTGCCACAGCTTGCTTTTGTTTCAGTTGCTCGCTTTGTTTTCTTTATGAATTGTCCTGCGCAATATTTAATTAAAATACGCAAACGTAACGAAAATATAATGACCCGTTTAAATCTTAAAACATAACTGAAACGCGTTCATTGTGAACTACTGGAACTTGTAACGGAAACTCGTTCCAAGATTAAGAAAGAACGAAAAAGGAGTGTTTGTTGAAGCTTAATTTGTTTTCATGAAATTTGTACTTAAATAATTTGAGTATGAACAATGCACCACCCCAAGACATATTTGTGAAAAGTTTCAATGTACTACGTTCGCTGGTTTATTCATACCAATTACTTTACGTCAGAATGAGCGCTCAAGAACCCATGTGCTTTCTGCCATGTCATTCGCCCAGCGCCCTCCGTAGGTTGCAGCGATTGTCTCTATCGAAGTACGCAGCGGGAAAGTACATTTCTTGTTGTCTGCATGTTCTGGACGCTTACGTGACAGCGGAACGTGTTGATTCTCAACTACTCATGGCACGCATTTGTACTCTTGACCAGCGAATGTAGTGTGTTTTAAATTAATTTTGTGCGTTTCAGGCGTAAGCGATCGACGCATGCGTGACGCTGCCACAACTTTAGTATGCAGGACACAGGCGGAAGTGCCGAGGACAGCTCGTGCTGTCTCGTGCTCTGCACGGCGGAGCATCAGCGACGATTTCGTACGTGCGGAAAGAATAAAGTTCCCTCCATGCACAGCAGCAACGGTGGAATGACCAGACTGGCTGGTGAAATTGGTCTATTGAATCGCTGCTATTAAAACTGCTAATGTGCTGGAGAACACTTATTCGAAGCTTCAGCATAAACGAAGAAATTTCAAGCCCCGCACAACTTTATTTGAGTAAAATGTAAACATAAAAAAAGAAACCGTCGATGGCTTCCTCGTATTAACTGTTTCGTGGACTGTATACATATATTCACTCTGCGGCTGCAATAAAAAAGAGCATAAAAACATTATCGATAATATCATTTGGTAAATCATAATTTACCTCGCGTGGAACGGAAATCGAACACTGCCTTAACACGAAAATTAACGTTTTTATGTCAATTGCCAAAAAAAAAAAGAAGAAATAGATTAGTGCATTAAAGGCAACGCGTTCGATGAGATGTTCGCTCTAAAGTAGATACGATCCAATAGTAAATTTTGCTAAACGCTGGGCGCCCCCTTGTCGCGTCCCCAATTCCGGCGGCGACCCGGGGGTGGTGTCGTGTCATGTCTTGCGCGTCTGGTGCCTTCGCCCCCTCCGATAAGCGTTGGGGGGAGCCTCATCGAAAATCGGTCCCGCGAATCGAGCAGAGAGCAGTTCCGTGTACCCGAGCCTTATTAGGGACACGCCTCCTCCTCGTAAAAAAAAGCCGCCCCTCATTCGGCCGTCTATTTTCGGCAAATTGATACGGCAGTCCCGTACGCCGCTTCCGAAGAGTCATCGCGGCTGCCGCGGTCACAATTCCCGACTTCTTTGCGCCGGTCTTTCGGGTCGAACAGAGGGTCAGCCGAACCAACTTTAATCTTTCGTATCATACGAATAGAATCTGAGGGAGAGGAGGAGACGAGAGCTGGCGGGGTCGTCAGGGCACCGAGTTTTCGTTGGAGTGACGAGTGGGTGGACGCCATGTTGTTGTACTCGTTATCGCAAATAACTACCGAAATAGCCTCACTCGTTAATTCGTCAGAAATTAACGCTTTACTGCGATCCGTTACCCTCTTTCAAATGCAACAAAATACTGTTGCCATTATTTCTAAAAAATAACTCTCGTTACTTTTGCATTCCTCTAGATTTTCGTGTTTTTTCGGCAGCGATAAGCCGCGTATTTTCAAATTTTCGTACCTAAAAGCAGACTTTTGGCTTTCTGCGCTTGTGTACTAGTTTTGTTTTCGGCGCATTAAACGATATAGGAATAGTAAAATCTAAATTTTTCCCAGCCAAACATTTATTTCATGGTCTATTTAACCGAACGTTTTTGTGCAACGCTGAAAGTTTTACGTGTTTTGTGGCGCGGGAGTGCAACCAGATTTTTCGGCATTTGAGGAGACTTGTCGTGGTCCTGTGTGATCCCAGCATAAGGGAGCGCTAGTGCAGTGTTTCCGTTGCTGCCTGGTAGATCTAAAAAAGCATGTGAATGTAGCTGACAGTGACAGGGACTTTAGTTACGACTGTGGATAATTCACGTAGTGTCACAACTATGTGCTCCAGCACCAAGAAAACATGTGCTGTTTTATTAACGAAAAAACAAAGATCACTATTGTATTAATGATAGAAATAAATACTTCAATTTCTATGTTTCTCGAATAAGTATCTCATTTTCCAGGCCATAAGTAGCTGTTTTTTTCCCCAAATCTCTGTCAGTACGTTTTATACAACGATGCGACTATACTTTTTTTCCCCTTCAGGTATGAATCTGAACTGCGCAAATTTGCTGAGGGGTTTATATCAAACGTTCGATTCGTTGACAAGAATTAATGTTAAAACTGGCTCCTCTTGTACACATATCCCGATCAAAATGCAGACATACCGGTTTATAAATCAGCTTTGTCGTTCTGTCCGTACAAATTAATAACAGCTAATAATGCAATTAATGCAAAGGTGCAAACGAGCTGGACAAGAATGGCGATAATAAATCCGGGGAGAGGGGGAGAAAGCGGACAAAGGACAAACACAAATCTCAAAACATAGCTAGGTGAATGGTGTGCTACCGAAACAATCCGCCTGGTCCTGGTATCGAACCAGGGACCACTCCCCTTCCAGTGGAGTGCTCTACCAACTGTAGTAGTAGTTAGTGGTGAGGGTAGCGGAAAGCCGGAACATGTTGGCCACTCCTTTGGTGGGGGCGAGTTAGTTCCGGGGAAGAGAAGGGGATGAAAGGAGAGATCAGAAAAAAGTTAAAGAAAGAAGAGAGGTAAAGAAAGAAGAACGGATTGAAAAGAAAAGAGAGGAAAAAATGGGATGAAAAGGGATCAGAAAGAAAAAGGAAGAAAGAATTAAAAAAAAAGGAACAATTGGTCAGCAGTTTTGTCACTCGATTGCTGATGTGTTGCCAACGCCCAGTGTATGTCAGACACCGGGGTTAAAGGCGGTCAAATAAACTGGTGTCCTCCAAGAACTTGAGAAGTGCGGTGAATGTTCTCGAGACATCGCGTGCAGAACCTGGGGGAAAAGAATGTCCTGTGTTGTAGCACTTGCTACGCCTGCTTGCCGCAGGCCGTCGAGAAACGATTTTCTTTTGTCCGCTAGAGTAGGGCAGGTCCAGAGGAGATGGTCCTGGTCCTCGGGAACATCACAGGATGGACAGTTCGGGTTTATTGTTGGGTCCATACGGTGAAGGGCTTTTGCTGTAAAGGCACAACCAGTGCGAAGTCTGTGTAGTAGAGAAGCGGAGGCTCGGGACAGCTTTGGAGGCACGCGAGCGGGTGGCTTCCCGGTAAAGACGCGCGTGTCCGGATGTAGTGTCTCTATTTCTTTGTGAATAATAAGTCGTGCCTCATACATCTTTGGTATGACAAGTGTTGGTACATTAATGTGGTGAGCTGCGTTAGCGAGACGATCGGCTGTCTCATTGCCCGAGATACCGACGTGTGATGGCAGCCATTGGTATGCTATTTGCCATCCTTTAGACTCTAAGTTTCTTGTCATGTGTCCAATGTATCTGGCATATTGTGGGGCGTCTTCAAGGCTACCGAGAAGTTGTAAAGCTATTCTGGAATCTGTGAGGAACACTGCCTTTCCACTGTGAGGGATACTGTCGAGGATGTCAAGGCCTAGCCAAAGCGCGGCGAGTTCGGCAGTGGTAGATGTAGTGTGAAAGCTCAGTTTCCTTGATTTGGCCATTTTTAGTTCCGGTATAAAAACTGCTGCAGTGGATGATTTGCGGCTATGAAGGACCGAGCCGTCGGTATATACACGCATCCATCCTAGAAAATCTACCTCAATTCGGTATTCTGCGAGGGTCCGAGCGACAACTTGGGCTGTGAAGCGTTTGCTTCTGAGTTCCGGAATAGATTCACTGATGTTCAGCGGCGAGGCGTAAGGTGGTGGGGCCGGGTAGATACTATCTAAGGTTCCCACAATTCCTTCGAAGTCTCTAGCGAGAGATCCAAGGCGAGATTGAGGACAACTTCGAATGTGGTTCAAGAGGGGCCCTGTTGACCGGCAGGATGTTTGCCTTGCGATATGGCGAAGTGTCAGCTCTCTGCCGTGGTTCTCGACAAGGTTGATCCTCGCTTCAACCAGCGTTGGTATGTTCGGGGAGTATCTCGGTAAACCCAGACAGAAGCGAACAGCAATCCTTTGCAGGGTCTCAATGGCTGCAGACTGCGCATTGCTGACGTGAATCAGCGGCAAGGCGTATAATAATCTCGAGAGAATGAGGCCTCTGTATAGCTGTAGCATCATGACCTGAGACGTTCCCCACCTGCTGCCCATGATCATTCGAATGGCGTTGAGGTGGCGGCGACATCTGATCAGTGTTGTCTTGACTGCAGGCTTCCAGGAGATGCGGTCATCCAGAAGAAACCCCAGGTAGGAGTACGTCCGGACACGTGCTACGTCTGTTCCGTTAATTGTGTAGATTCTGTTGATCGATGCTCTAGCCGTTGGATGATATTGAAGGGCAGCTGTTTTGGAGGCGGAGAGCGTAAGGCCTAGTCTAGAGATTTCATCTACAACTATAGTCAATCCGTCCTGAAGGGCTTGTTGCATCTTGCTATATATCTTAGTCGGGGCGGTAGTCCAGAGGGCCACGTCGTCTGCGTATATTGCGATGTTAATGACTGGTCCCGAGGACTTCATACGCCGAAGAGCCTCTGGCAGGGCCGCCATTGCAGCGTTAAATAAGAGAGGGCTTATAACACTGCCCTGGGGAACGCCTTGGGTTACTGTACGTTGAGAACTTCGAATTCCCCCTAGGCGTACGTGCATAGACCTTCCTGTAAGAAAGGCGCGTACGAATGCCAGAGCTCGGCCTGCAACGCCGAGCCTTGTAAGCTGAGCAATAATGGTTTCGTGTGGAATTGCATCGAATGCTTTCTTAATATCGAGAAATATTGCTGTTGTTGCTTGCCTTGTTGCCTTTGATTGTTCCATGTCGGATACGAGGCTGCCGATCGCGTCTGTCGTACAACGTTGTTTGCGGAAGCCAGACAGCTGATTAGGCAGGGCGCCCGATGTCTCGAGCTGCCAGTCAAGGCGCCGTAGGACCATTCGCTCCATCACCTTCCCTAGACAACATGTAAGAGATATCGGTCTGTAGGAGCTGGTGGCACCAATCGGTTTTCCTGGTTTATGGATGGGAACAACCTCAGATCTGAGCCAGGCAGGAGGAATATCAGACGAGCGCCAAATATGTATTTAAGTATTCCAGAAGGCCAGGAAGGGTCGTATCATCAAGGTTACGAAGCGCTTGAAAAGTTATCCCATCTGGGCCTGGTGCGGTGCGTTTCCGAGAAGAACGCTGAAGAGCATGCTGTAGTTCACTCAGCGTGAAATCGGAGTTGCTGGCAACCTGCGCTGGCGTGCTGGTAGCAGTAGCTGCGACAAATCCCGGTGGCGGAGCGGGAGCAGAGGTGAATTCATCAGCAAGGAGTTCCGCGGCTTGAGGCAACGTGATGTTCTGCGCGATAACAAGGCCAAGGACCGGTGAGCGGGGAACAGCATGACCCGCCAGGATGCGGGCCATTCGCCATGCTTGCCTTCCGCCACCGGGAGAGTGAAGGGTCTCACATCGCTGTCGCCATTGTTTCCGTTGTAAGCGCTTGGTATGCCTACGAAATGCCGCATCAATCCTTCGATACCGTTGTATATCCTCTTGTCTTGATGTTTTCAAGGCACGTCGTTGTGCTTTGCGGCGCAAGGCACGTAGCCTTAAGTATTTTAGGTCTGGGTTGGGTCTATATATAGGAACCGTAACTCTCCGTGTCGCTTTGTAGAGCGCCTGAGAGATGGCGGTCGTGTGATCAGTGGTGCCAGTAGATATTATATCTTCGAAGTACACTCGGAAGGCATCCCAGTTTGTCACAGAGCAAGTCTTGTGGGTGACAGGTCTTTCCTCTGGGGAAGTAATTATAATAGGGAGATGGTCACTGCCCCAGCTGTCGGGTTCGGCGAGCCAGAGCGACCGCACTGCAGCGGTGGCGAAACTCAGGTCGAGCACACTGTGCTGTACGCCAGGTCTCACAAAGGTTGCAGTGCCGTCATTCAGACACCGGAGGCCAATAGCTGTTGTGATATCCTCTAGAGACCGGCCACGAGTGGACGTTTGCTTGTCCCCCAGGCCTCGTTGTGGGCGTTAAAGTCCCCAAGGATCAGCGTGGCTGGCTTACACCGAGAGAGGATCGTACGTAAGATGGAAGGATTCCAAGGAGAACTAGGCCGTATATATACCGATACGATGGTCATGGCGTCCGAGTTGTCTTTTTGTATTGTGACAGCCACGTATTCTGCGCTTTGGTCGCAGAGATCTGAAAGATCCACTTGTAACTGAGGTAAGTCTCTGTGTATAAATAGAGATGCCTTAGGTGCGTCTGTTGTTGTTGATGTTGTTCGCGGAGTACTAGTGTAGATAACATAGGGAGATAGTCGGATCGCTCCTGTCTTCAAGTTGGTTTCCTGAAGGGCGAGTACCTCGACTTCGTGTCTCTGTAAATGTTGCCGTAGGTCATTTATCTTGTTTCGAAGCCCATTGACATTCCACTGTATTATTGTGGGAAATAAGCTGCTTTTATTGCAGCGAGGAAGTGTATTCTTTGTATGTTTCGTTTTTCACTTTGCGATGTGTTGTTCCCGATGAAGCAGTCTAGTTGCACCAGGAAGTGGCAAGTGGAACAACAATGTCGATAATTGTGATCATTGCGTGAGCGATGGGTGACTGAAGAGAAGTGAGGAAGGAGCGCAACAACGTGGCAATTGTGCACAACGCATCACCAAGGCTTTGAGACTTGGGCGTTGCAACTGATCTTGGCTTCTTCTGAGTTGGGTGTTCTCTTGCCCCTTTTCCTGGTACTTCTTGGTTCTTGGAAGTATTTTGTCTCGAAACAGCTTCTGTATTCTTGGGTGAAGACTCTGGCTGCTGTGCAGACGGGACCGTTGGCTTCGGCACGATTTCTGATGACGGCGCATCCAACGGAGGAAAGTCGGTTTCATTCATCTCTGGGATGATAGTTTTCTTGTCTCCTTTCAAGCTTTGTTTTTGCTTGCGGGGAGTGCGGTGCTTTTCCAGTCCTCGAACGTTTTGTTCATTCGTGATGACAGATTTGGCAGACGTGTAGTCCACGTTGTTCGAGCTTCTGTAGTTAGTTATCTGCTTTTCAGCTTTGTAAGCTGGGCAGTTCCGGGACGTGGCATCGTGGCCTCTCTTGCAGTTTATGCACCTTGGTTGTTTCGCTTCGCACTCGCTGACGACATGTTCTCCGCCACATCGGCTGCAGCGTTGCGTTTTGGAGCATGTGCTTGCCAGATGTCCGAAGCGGTTACACTTAGGACACTGCCGCGGTTTTTCGAGGTAGGAAAGGACACTGTATCTTGTGTGCCCCACAAAGACGTATTCTGGTGAGGTTCTGGTGGAGAAGACAAGCTTTACCGCCTCCGTCTTGCCGAGTCTCCTCACTTGAATGACTGGTGCTTTTTCCCTTATTGATGCCCAGAGGTCCGCGTCTGTGATTTCTGTTGATACGCCGCGAATAACGCCAACATTGGAAGATGGGGGTGCTGGCTCATATGTCTGAACTTGGATTGTGCCGAGCTTCTTCAGTTGAAGAAGGGACTTCGTTGATTCTGTATTTCTTGCATCTATGGCCAAGAGGTTAAGGCGATAATTCGGTCGAATTTGGATTACTCCGTCTGGTGCCAGGTTTTCCAGCATCTGTTTCAGAGCCAGAGGATTCATGTTAGTGATGATCGTGGTCGGATCAGTAGGTTTGATAATGACCACAAGGTTGTGAGTCGGCTGAGTGATGATCGTCGCCTCACTCGAATTGGATCCGTGGCGTCGTTTCTTTGCTACTTTGGTGATCCATCCACCTTCGTCATCAGACTCCTCCATGACATTATCAGGGGAGCACTCAGAGATGTTGGCTGATTCGGCTGATTGGTCTGGGCTGCATGCTGGTTGCGGTGCGTTTAGATGGCTCATTTTCCTTAGTCCCCGTTGGTCGGAGACGGGTCACTGCTTCGGAAGCCGAGGACAGCTGCCCCTCGTTGAAGAACGAGGGGTTACGGCCGAATCGGTGGCAGATATATATATATAAATTGTTATTTACCTCTAGAGCAATGTAGACAATGGTCCTACCGGACTCGTCGTCGTCCCTCTACCAACTGAGTTAACCAAGAGTTAGTCATCAGCAGAGCAAAACGCGTTTTATCAGCTGCCACCAGTCTAACACCAACAAGGGTGATCTGCCTGCATTTTAAGGTTATGATAATAATGCAATAAATGCAAAGGTGCAAGCGAGCTGGACAAGAATGGCGATAATAAGTCCACGGAGAAGGAGAACAAGGCGGACAAAGGACAAACACAAATCTCCAAAACACAACTAGGTGACTGGTGTGCGACCGAAAAAATCTGCCTGGTCCTGGTATCGCACACCAGTCACCTAGCTTTGTTTGGAGACTTCTGTTTGACCTTTGTTTCATTTGTTCCTCTTCTCCAGGGATTAATTATCGCCTTTCTTGTCCAGTTCGCTTGTACCTTTGCATTAATTGTATTATTATCATAACCTTAAAATGCAGGCCGTTCACCCTTGTTGGTGTTAACTGGTAGCAGCTCATAAAACCCGTTTGTTCTACCAACGTTTAACTCCTGGTCAGCTCAGTTGGTAGAGCGCTCCACTGAAAATAAAGAGGTCCCTGGTTCGATATCAAGATCAGGCGAATTTTTTCACTCAAGCACAAGTCACCTAGCTGTGTTTGGAGATTTGTGTTTGTCCTTTGTCCGCCTTGTTACCTTTCTCCAAGGATTTATTATCATACACAAGTGCGACTTATACACCAACTGTCTTTTTTTGTGAAAAGACCAGTTTATGAGGACTTACAAAAAGTGTGACTCATACAACAGGAAATGCGGTGCCTATCACTGTATCGAGCCAAAGGTGATTGGGTAGGTTGGTCATTCTTTGAGTGTCTGCATAACATTAGTAACACAATGTTTTCCAGACTTCCGATGATGTATGAATAATACCAAGAAGCTGGGGAATGCCCGATCCCATGAAGCGGTGCAGCAGTGACCAGAGGAGTTTCGGGATTGGGGATCCCGAATGACGAGGGCCCGAAACATTTTGGACACTGCTGCTGCTTCTGGGGATTTATTCGGACATACCAGAGCTTCTCGGTATTATGACTATTTACAAGGTTCTCTTGTATATCCACATTTGTCTCTTGGTGTGTGGATATTTATGTTAGGATGATGATGATAGAACACAGAATGGTTTACTGGCGGCCGGGTCACTGATATAGCCTGAACTGCGATGATGGTGCATGCCACTGCCCCATCATTGTCTTCACCCTCCGCACAATTGACTTGATGATGGTACGTGCAATACGTTATGCATACAATGTTTTATGTATTTTCATAGACGAAGAGGTTGATGGAGAGATCTTTTTAAACATGGCAGAAAGAATAGTTCAGGAATTGCTGCCGATTATAAAATTGCGAGTCAAGGTGCAGAAGCTAATTGCATAGCTGAAGGAAAACAGGTAGGGCACTTAACGTAATTTCAAATTGGAATTCCACTTGTTTAAATAAAAAACCTTTCAAATTGCTTGACCTCTAAAATTTGGCTTTTGTTTGTGACAGAAGCTCCAACTGGATCTACGGAAGTTCCAAGGTATTTATACCCACAAGATAGAGGCTTCCATAATTTTACCCGCTTTTTACAAAGAACCCGTGGAATGAGTAAACTGCTCCATTAATCTTAGTGAAATCGGGCACGAATAAAGTTGGGAACAACCTTGGCAGACGACATTCTGACCAAAATGCAATAAGCAGCAGTATTGGAATTCTTCCATTCATATCGTAAAATGTAGGCTATTTTTTCGAGAACACCAAATCTTTCACAACTATAGTCGGTGAGAGGTCAAGAACGAAGTGGAAGCTCCTCCCACCTCTTTCCACTTCAGAAGAGCGGATGTTGGAGAGGAGGTCGCCTCCTTTCTAGCGTTCGTGCGGCTAAAGTGGAAAGAGGTAAGAGGAGCTTCCACTTCGTTCTTGACCAGTCACCGACTGTAGATGATGCCATGTGTGTTTTCCAAGCAGCTCCTTCTTCCTGGTCGACTCAACTGGACGCTAACGTTAAGATGTTTTGCTTTTATTTTGATATTGGTATTGCTTCTATCCTAGCTCAATACAAGCATTGTAGCAGACTCACTGTAGCCCTAGTCACTCTCATTGTTAAGGGTGGGTCACAAAAAATCCTACAAAGTTAAAAAAAGAGGTCACTGCTTACGCATCTGCAGGAAGTTGAGCAAAACAAGACGAAATGTGATGATGAGAGAGAGTGAAAGGTAAAACTCCACACCGTTATTTCATCTACAAGATCAAATGGGCTTAGGTAAGTTTTTTTCAACCTGACTTTCTGGTATATTGAGAAAATATAAAACTAAGCTAGAAGAGACAGTGGGGCTGTTCTCAAATAGTTAATCAGCTAAATGTACTTTGGAAAAGTGTTATTTGCTTTTTCAAGGTATGTTTACCAGAGACTCAGATAGTGTATTTGCATAGTTTATTGATATGTGTGGCGGCAAACAATGCCTTTAGTTACACTGCACGACCTTATTCATTACTACAATATAGTGAGCATATAACGTATTTGGCACTCGCGCCCAGAATTGCAATTACAACTTCTTACATAGCAGGAAATAAATTTCACAGGGTGTATTCTTGCACACAAATTTGTCCTTCGAATTTTATTCGATCTGTTTTATGTTGTAGTTTTTAGGTTCCACATCATAACAGGGGACGATAACACTGTCATTGCATGCAGTCAATGGAAGGCTGTGGCTGTTGAGTGCTCCAAGGCTGCGCCAAATGTGGTGCTTCTGTTTAACAAAAAGATGAAGCGTCCCGGGCAAGGAGGGTATTCATCACAGGAAAAACCCCTACTGAAGTTACTGAGCTGTAGCTGGCCCTCTGCATACCAAAACTGGTGATTTCAACATCTTTCTGACATCAAAATCTTGAAAACAATATCTTTATTACTGCACGAAACAGTTGAAATATAGCTCAAACGTTTTTATAGTTTCAAATTCCTCTCTGACTGGTCTCAGTCAGAGGGTGCTAATGGGACTAATATCACTGTCTAAATTCAGCTAATACGCAGGTTAACTGAGTTTGAAACTGCTTACTTGCGACACCTTTTTGCACTTTGCCTGGGTTTGAGATGTGTTTATGGCAGGAACATATGCAGACGCGGTTGGAGAGTGCGTCATAAAGAAAGGGGGAGGGGGGGGGAGGCGGGCAGGGGCTATTCTGTTTTGCGGGCCTCCCTATTTTTCTGCTTCCACACTTTTTCTCCTCCCACCCTATCCTCAAGTTGAAATTGTGGACTATAAAGCATACCTAACAAGCAAGCAACCACAGGTTTTTTAAATTGCTTTTTGTATTTTTCTGTTGGGTGTAGTTGAAGGGTGGTTACAGAAAAAATCATGCTTGGTAATGTGCCATATCTAAAATTAAGCGTAAAAATGGGGTCGCTATTTTCTTGAAGCAGAAATTGCCAATGTCGCAAAGCGTCTCATAATGCTCCTGTAAGCGGTTTACCAGCAGTTGTATATTTGTAAGGTCATCGAAGCCAGAACGTATGGCATTTTCAGCTTGAAAATGGTTAGTTTTTTTACAATATAACTTCATTACTGGTCCCTTTAAATAAAATAATAATGCATTGTTGTAATGATTTACCCAGGTAAACCAGGAATGATTTACCTTCCAGCTGCAGCAAGAGCTAAATCTCATAAAAGGGATTAATTGCATTTTTCAAGAAAAAAAGACAACGGGAGATTTGCTTGAAGCGATAGCCAAGTATCACTCTTTGTCTCTGTGTATTCAACAATCGAAGGGATTTGAAGAAACTTGCACAAGGTGCCAAGCTGCAAGGTTCGAATTTTTTTTCTTGCGCTTGAAACAGGCCAAGTGCAGAAATGTCTGGATAGCATTTTTGTATTGTATTTAATTCTTTAGCAGGTCATAGTCAGTTATCCCAGTCGGACCAAGTCAATGTTATTTAACAACATTGTATTGTTTTCCAGTCGGATAAATAAATTTGAAAGAGGGAGGTGAAATCCTTATTTTGAGCATGACAATTTATAATTTCATCGAGAACTATTATGACTTCTTTATAATTATTTAACAACAAAGGGTTGCAAAGCCGAGACCTGCCACTTGTACTCGACAGAGAAGCCCTCAGTAAGCATAAGAATGTCAGCTCATGCATTGCTAAAAGCAAGCCTCTTTAGCGCCTTTGAAAAGGCCTTAAAAAGCAAAGCCACTTGAGTAACCATGGGCTTAGCAACTTTCTATGACACTTTCGAACCCGAGTTTTCACGAAGATCTGTCGGAAAAGATTGGGTTCCTTTCAAAAATAAGTTTATTGACTTGATGCAAACATATGTGCCGACTATTCGAATTTGCACTGACTCATCGAATCCAGTGTATAATAAAACGTTAAGGTCATTATATAACAAGGAAAAAAAACGGCTTTTCGCAAAGGCAGAGCGAACTAATGTATCAGGTGCTTGGGATTCTTACTACGCTGCACTTAGAAACTACACAGAAACCCTTAGATCATCAAAATCAAAAATATTTTTTGAAGTCTTACTGACAATCTTGCGCAATAATCCGGCAAACGTTTGGAAGGTTATGTCACCCAAAGCCGCTACCAGGGCCATAAATCTGAACGACCACAACGGTGAACAAGTCAGGAGAGTGACTGCGCTGAAATGTTAAATGACTACTTTTCTTCCGTATTTACAAACGAACGCTCATTTAATATTCCAACCTATTTTAAAAAGTTTTATGATCTAAGGCCAGCAATTACCGTTAACGCAATCGGAGTAATTAAACTTACTGAGAAACTTAAACTTTCATCCTCAGCAGACCCTGACAATATAAATGCAAAGATTTTTAAAAATAGAGCTTCTTTTTCCAGGAAACTTCCTAATCTCATCTGCAACCAGTCACCCTCCGAAATCTGTCTACCTTCAGATTAAAAGTTCGGCAGGCTTGTCCCAATTTACAAGGAGGGAATTCGGTTTTCGAGTGTCTAGCTATCGTCCCATCTCTTTAACATCTCTATTGTCTAAACTTCTAGAGCATATCTTATATTCGGACATCAAAATTCACCTGTATACAAACAAATTTCTCTTCAGACATCAGCACGGTTTCCGCAGGGGTATATCTTGCAAGACCCAGCTGTGCGAATTTGTTCACGAGTTATATACTAACCTTGAATGTCATGCACAAACTGACGCCATACTTCTGGACTTCTAAAAAGCCTTCGACCGTGTTCCTCATCAACGACTTCTCTCTAAGGTATCATCTCTACAATTAGACGCCCTTAGTACTTTCCTGGATTACGCATTTTCTTGGATCTCGCGTTCTATATACAGTTACTAACGGTCACGAATCGAGACTAACAAGTGTTACGTCAGAGGTTCCGCAGGGTTCCGTTCTGGGACCCCTGCTTTTCTTTATCTACATTAACAATCTTCCGCGTAAACTTTCCTATAAAATACGGCTTTTTGCAGATTATTCTGTCATATAAAACAAGGTTGCATCAGTAAAGGACAACTATCAACTTCAGAATGATCTAGAAGAAATTGGCCACTGGTGCGGAAGGTGTTTAATGTATCTAAATAAATCCAAACGCAAATTAATTCAATTCACCAGAAAACAGTCCTTCATAGTATACCATAAACAGCGAAGTGATTGAACACGTTTCCATGTACAAATATCTTGGCATCAGACCTTTCTAACTTTTCTTGAAAAACCCATATTGAAACCATTTCTGCAGAAGCATCCACGACTCTCGGATTCATCAGACGAAACGTACGAGATGCCCCACCACATGTTCGAAAAATGGCTTATGAAACTTACGTTAGACCTTAACTGGAGCATGCTGCAGCTATTTGAAACTTCCATCAATCATACCTTGTCGACGCTTTAGAATCAGTGCAAAACCGAGCAACTCGTTTTATTTTATCATCATACGATCATTTCACCTCTGTTTCTGCCTTAAAAATAAACTCTGACTAACCCCTTTACACTTCCGAAGGAAACTCTCTCGACTTTTTCCTCCTTTACAAAGTCTATTAGTATTGCTCAGACCTCGAGTACTTTTTAATTTCATCCCCAGAAAGAATATCTTTCCGCCTAAGTAACTACTGTACTTTCACGAAAAGACCATTGCTTTTAATGAATCCTTTCCTCCCCTCGCCATTTTCGAATTGAACCTGCTACCATCATCGATAGTTACCATCAACGACTCAACAGCGTTCCTAAATGCTCTTCAAGTTCATGTTGTGTGAGTGCTCTTTCAGTTGTATTATATTTTGTATAACGTCTACATCGTGTTATTCTACATTATTGCGTTTATATGTTAATTTATTGTATTAAACTGCCACTCCCTCCCCTTATGTAATCCCCTAACTGGGCCTTTAACGTGTAAATAAATAAAACTTTGGCTTGGGTGCGCACTGAATCCACACCGGATGGTTGTGCATGTTAGAGCAAAGTTATGTTGTGTGTTTCGGTATTGTGACTATTACATTCCTAATTTACAAGAGTTGTAGAGCGGCATTTACAACAACTTCCATAACCTGCTTTAAACGTCTTACTTCTTAGTTCGCTTTGTTCCCATTCACACTGGGCCACAATGTATCTGATCTTGGAATTAAGAGGAGCCAGTGGAGTTGTGATACTTGATTTTGTTTTCCTTTTAATTGTCGTCAACATGCTTTTTACTTTTCCCTCTGTCCAATAGGTAACAATCAGCATTTTCTATCGTGGGCACGCTAAGCCAGAGCTTTCAGGATTTTGCTTCTCGTCATCCTGGCAGCTTGATTGACAGTAATTAGACCTACGTCAGCCAAAAACTTCAATCCAAGAAACCAAACGAGAAAAGATATCTGGTTGTTTAGCAGTGATCAATATGGTTATGAGATGAATAATGTATTTGCTAATGATTATTAAGATTTTACTGCTTTAGAAAACATAGTAAACCCCGTGTTTAGTCCCAACTGAACACGTTTTGAATAATGGTACCATAGATGTGGTTAATAATTACTAAAACAATGCACTTCGTTCTCAACTGTTTTCTGGTGATATTTCTATCACTCAGGTACTTGTCATTTAGAAGTAATTTGTACTTTTTTCTAGGACCCACATCCACTCCCACCATTTTCTTATGTGCCAAGGCAGGACGAAACGTTTTCGACCCTCCTTCAATCAAAATTGTTATGGACGGATTAGTGCTGGTGAAAGGTATTCACCACATCGTAGGTGCTGCTGCCTTTCTTCTGTCCGGCTACTATATAATGGACATCGCATTCTGCCTAGGAGCAGAGAAGATACCGCTCTTTATGGATACGAAGCACTCTTAAAGTCTATTGAGCTGCCTTAAAGATGCTTTACAGGCTTAATGTTTAGGTCAGCTTTTTTGTGAATTTGCAGGGGTGCTTTTAAAGTCCGGGTATTTATTTTTTAATATATAAGAATAGTGACAAGTATCTATTTGCTAACAGCTTTTCGTGGCTGTGAGCACTCTTCAAAAAAGGTAACATTTTAGTGATGTTGTTTGAGTAGTTAATTCAATAATTAATTGTTGCCATGCACTAACTTCAAAGAAGGGGGTGCAATTAAGAAAAACATCATAAAGGACGACACTTTGTGAGATAGCACTTTTTAAGCTTTTTTTTTAATGAGCAAACATTTAGGCACATCTACAGAGATGCCTAAACGGGAGACACCATATGAAAAAGGGGTAACCTACAATACACCAAAGTGAGACGTGTTGTGTACTGCACCTTTTTTATCTGTCGTCTTCCGAAACAAATATATCTTCAAATTTGCCTCACAAAAAACTAACTTATTCAAAAAAGCTTAAAATAACTCTTTAAATGTTCTTTGAGCAGTACGGTTTTCCTAAAAGAATCTTAGAACTCAATAAGGGTTCTTTATGGTGAACTGATACATCGAAAATGAGCTGGTAAGAACTTCTTATAAAAAGTGCTTAAAAACTATTGAATGGTTGTTCATAAAGAAATGTTTTATCAAAAATACGTAAAATACGTTTTAAAGTTTTTCTCAAAGAACTTTGGCGTCAGAGAAAGCTCAAATGAACCCCTTATAGGTTTTTCACGAAGGTCCTTTATAGGGGCTGCTAAGACGGACTTTTTTAGGGTGCAAATTATGAGCAAGCCGAAGAACCCCGAAGAGTGTTTTTACGACCATAACCTTTTAGACTGTAGATGAAGATGAGAAATTTAGCCAGTGCGATAGAACCGCTAACCTGGGGCCTTGAACGTGCACCACGCAGACGTGATTACATGAACGTGTGCTGATACGAAACTCACCCAGATCGAAACGGTCAGGTGGTGGGGATTGAACCCAGGAGGTTCTGCAGCGCAAGCTTTCGCTCCACGCTCCTAACTGAGACGCGTTAACCCAGTCGGATACCGATCCTCTTTCTTTTTTTGATTGCCAGACCTTTTTATTGTTAAATAGGCACTCACGGCGCTCAAAGCACAAGACAAAATACGAGGCTAAAATAAACCAGTCCAAGGTGACTTGTGTCGGGGGCTAAAACTGTTTCATGGGCAACAGCGCCTCAATGCGCGGAAGCCACTCAGAAACACACTTTTGTGCTCTATTGACTTCAACAAACAAATATACACTTTCACGAAAATATTCACACACCTCGCGCACATTACTGTCGGCGTTGTACACAGCCATTCGGTACTTCCAAATACTGTGCAGCCTTTATAACCAGGTCAAGGAGAAAACCTTCCTCGTTTTTAACAGAAAGAAACCGCATTCCATCCGCGTCTAGGGGAGGTCCTTTTTCAAAGTACGTTGGAGGACGTCGCGAAGAAGACCCCATCCCTGCACTCAAAAAACACGTGTTCGATCGTCTTTGAATTCTTGCATAAAAAAGCAGTGATCTCTCCACAGTGTGAAAAGCCCTGTCTCGCTGATCCATATCTTGACCGGCAGGGTACCCGAATGTAATTTTGAGAAAAATTTCTTGATGCCCGCGGCACCACCATACTCTTAACGTGTTTCAAAACGTCTTGCCTTGGGCCTGCACAATATAAGGCTCTGTATAAAGGTACAAGGAACGCACTATCGCACACATCCTTATAAAATATATTCGGAGGAACTTCAATAAAATACTCAACTAAAAAGCGCGTTAACAGACGTTTACGTGACGGAACCACTTCTTTTAGGTAACGATGAATGCCACCCTACATCGAAGATGTGCAAGCAATCAACTCGAGCAACTTGCTTGCAAGTCTTACTTGACAAACGGTGCCGCAAAAAAGAGTAAGTTATCTCCTGAAAATACATGAACCGAATAACAACCTGGCGTAAATACAGATGCGACAAACTAGGCCCCTATTGCGTACGCGCTCGAAAAGATTCGACCTACTTTATCGCTCCCACGTGGAGCCACAGATATACGCAGCAAATACCCGTTGCAATTTCTGCACATTCACCCGCGAACAATGCAAAACTCTTAGAACGCAGCACAGTTTGCTAACAAAAAATAAATTGCAAACTGTGGCCCGTGCAAAAGTAGGCAAATCATTCCTCCTTATTTTTTTGGACTCTTTCGCGAAGCTCACCCGCCTGCCAGCGCCCATAGGGCTCGCTGTCGCGATAATTTTACAGCGGAGTTGTTAAGGGCTAGTTTCCCCAGTTTCGTGTTCGGTACCGAACAAATGTCGACACAAAACTACACAAAACTCTGGACAGCAACCGCCATCTATGAGCGACGACGGCAACCAGACAACCAATCTGGTTGCCGCCGTCGTTCATAGATGGCGGCAACCTTTCTAGCCTTTCCGTCAAGGTGCGCGATGGTCCGGTGGTCGCCGTCGTGTACGTCCTCCCCGCAACGCCCAAGAGAGGCATTGAAGCATTCGTGATGGACGTCTTCGGCTGGGTCATGCTCGGCAACGACACGTCTGCTATAGTGACAGGTGACTTAAAGTTGACATTGCACGCCAGGAGGGAAAGTGGTTCACTTCGTTTATGATCGAGCGCTTAGGGCTTGCGTGTGTTAACGAACCTACGGTTCCCATGACCAAGCATCGGACGTGTATAAACCTCGTCTTCACGAAGAACGTGCCTGCCGTCAGCGCACACCCTACGGCGGTGTACCACAGCGATCACAAGGCCATGGTCACTGTGGTTACCAAATAAATAACAACCCCGGATTGTTATATATATATCTGATTCTTTAATCGTTCAAATAACCAATTACCCAATCGCACCTTAATCCTTACACTTACAAATACTTCATTCCCACCATAGCACAGCTTCTCTGGTCTTCCATCTTTACCAAAATAAAAAAAAGCTGACAGCTTTTTTCTTTTTTCTTTTGTTTTGCATGCGGCGGGTTTTGGGGTGATTTTTGTATTACTTTGCATATTTCAATTGGTCTATAATGTTTTATATTTTCTAATTTCCCCATCATGAATGGCTTAATTTACTTGTAAGCTATAGCCATGGGGTAGAGGTACCTTTTTTTACTAGTAGCAAAATTAAAAGAGGACCCCTGTGTCCACTGATTCCAGTGGCGTTTCCATACCTGCCGACGTAATGCCCATATGTTTTGCAGAAAGTTTTCTTTTGAAATAGTGGCATCTGGGTCGTCTGATGGTACATGTGACTCAGTAACCAAGTTACAAAGTTTTGGGCTCTATAGCCCCTCTTTTGTTAAGTGGCTCCAGAGTGTCGAACCGAAATTTTTATCGGTTCGGTTCCGGTTCGGGTTCACGGCTTTCGGTTCAGTTCCGGTTCAGTTCCGGGGAGCAAAAAATAACGGTTCAAACCGGTTCGAACCGGTTCGAACCGGTTTGAACCGCTAAATTGAGAATATATTTTCCGCATTGTTCTTGCAATATACACCATTTACGCCGTGAAACGATTAACTATATAGTTTCTTCGATCGTCCCTGCAATTTACTTTTGTTTTTTAGGTACCAGAAGTATGAAATTCAGTTATTTAATTTCGACACAAGAGTAGAAGAAAATCTACATTAACGTACGTTACGTCGTGTTCATACGACTCAACATCCCTTTGTTTGCCAGTAACATATATTTTACCTGAATCAGAATGTTTAAGTACAAGAGTAAAGAGTTGAGCTTGTTGGTACATACATGTAAATAGATCAGCTTGAAATTTAGAACTATACTGTATTTTCTTGTCCTTTCTTCGTGTTTAAGTAAAATTCTAAAATGCAAGCTGATCTATTTACACGGTATAAAATGTTGTCGCGAAGTGTGGTAGGTCGCCTGAAATACCCGTGATTGGTACAACTTTGTGTCGCAGTATTAAAAGTGAAATCGTGATTGTGTCCTTGAACTAAGGAATTAATTACATCACATAAAATTATGAAATGAGCACCTCGTGGCCATATATATCATGAAATATGGTTTACGAAATACGCTTCACAATATATATGTATATGATGACGACACAACTGAGCTAAAAGCAATGAAACTTTCAAAATGTCACAAAAGTTTAGGATAATTCCTTTCAGTCTATTTTTTATAGAAACACCGAGCGGAAATCAAAATGCTTGTTGTTCTAACCAAACATTGTTTGCACTCAGCACCGCATGCATGCGACTAATCATGCATCAAGGAGTAATCGCAATTGTTCACTCTAATCTATACGCACCTTCGCATTCAGATCGAATCTGGCCCAAAATAGCGCTTGCCCAAGTGAACATTTTCTTATACAGGATAAGCTGGCATAGCCTGGCTGTGGAGGTTTGTTCTTCACAAGATGCCGGTCAATTTAATTTGCAAATGAGCATCACCCTTGCTAATTGATGATTTTAACGCGATAGCGTTAAGGAGCTCATCTCGCAGAAAAGCCGATGTCGGTGGCGTGACTGGAAAATCCTGATTGGTCGATAGGGTCATGACGTCAGAGCTACATGCCCTCGCGCAAGAATTTCAAACAACCCACAATGCTCACGTGAAACGTGACATCACGCGTGGAATGAGAGTGATTAAAACATGACATGTAAGTGCGAATTAAAGGTCGCCGTATGTCTCAAATGATTTCACTTTTTAAAGTAATTCCTTTTCCTTAAAGAAAAAAAATTAAGAATTTTAGGCGGGATTCGAACTCACGATCCTTCGGTTGCGAGTCAGGCACTTTTGACCAGGCCACGCGAGGCACGTTTGCGCGGCAAATGAGAATGCGATGCAAACGAGGCCCGTCAACGTTAACGCTATCGCGTTCCACTTTTAAAGGCGAAGCTTAAGCGTCCTCCAAGATTCTTTTTTGTTAAGTAAAACGAAGTTGTATTTCACGTTCTACTCGACATGGCAGCTACTTAATTGGACACTTTCTGACGGTTTGCGTGCGTAATCGTCATAGTTCCGCCGCGCGCCCCTGTTTACTTTGTTTTTGTCCAGCCCACAGACACATAAAAGTAATGTTCACCACGTAAAAGAGGCAATAACAGACTTCTATATGTTTGAGAAGTTATATGTGTGAGGAACACATAGTTATTTAAATTAGCTTCAAAATCAGAAATGTGTGTAGGCGCCGTCCCGTATCACTTACAACGTGCCTGTCGAGGATAAAAACGCCGAGAAAGATTGGCAGAACACCTTTCAGATAATTTGGGGGGCATTGCTTTAGGGTGGTCGGCCCTTTATTTATGTTGTCAAATATTCAGTTAGTAATCAAATATATTTTTATAATGATCAATAAATTTTACTTTATAAAGTTCACATAACCGCTTGAGACCGACGCGGAAGGACGATACTCGAAACTACACGAGCTGTGGAGTCTGCGTAAAAGTGTTTTTCTGTTTGCTGATTGGCAGTGTGAAATATCGGCTTGCATTGTATGCCAAAAAGGACTCTGTGCTCACATGATAGATTGGAAGTCAAATGCACGAAATGTTCAAAAAGAGAGAGATAATTAATGTTATTTTTCTAAATAATCCCTTACAGAACGACTTACTGCCAAAAGAGATGCGTAAAGATGCACGCAATGAAATTCATAATTTTACATAAATAGCGCAAAGGACAGACGAATAATCGTAAAATCTTAGTATAAATCACATTTCATCAGCTTGCATGAGCTCGAAACTTCGCTAGATACTGCCTCGGGAGGCTGATGTTTTATTCGGTTTTACCTGCACTTGTTTTGGGCCCTCACTTTACAACACTATGCTTGAATTGTCATGCGCTCAAAAAATTTCTCTAGGCTGCCATATATCATCGCGAGACTGTTATAAATACTGCACAACTTTACAATTAGGACATCTATTGCTAGTGTTGCGAACATCACATTTCACCAGAAAGCTGAACTGTTTAACATTGTATGCACGTGACGTCATCACACTATAGGCTGGTGGTCATTGTGATTTCTTCTTGCTGAGAAAATCGAATTCGATGGTGCAAAATGCACGCTGCAGGAGGTTCAAGCTCAGTGAAAGCCAAGTATTTGAAAGGCACATATTATTATTCTTAGTGCATTGTCGTGAGGAACGGCGCGAACGTGTGGCACGACAAAAACATGCTTTTTTAGCAAGAGCGTTTTTGCAAACAAAGTAGTTTCCGGGGTAACGCTTTTTGGTCTGCGCCAAAGATGTGGGGAAGAGGAACCTTTACAACCCAGTATGTTTTTAAAACTAACCCCCCTCCCCCCCCCCCCACACACACACGCACACACACACACTTCTTTTCACAGCGGAGCTGTTAAGGGCTAGTTTCCCCAGTATGATACTAAATGATGACACTAAACTTTGGACAGCTACCGCCATCTGTAAGTGACGACGGCAACCAGACAAACGGCTGGCCGGTTGTCTGGTTGCCGCCGTCGCGCATAGATGGCGGCAACCTCTCCAGCCTTTCCACTCTGGCTTGCCGACTTGTGGCCGGCCATTACTTCATTCCCACCATAGTACAGCTTCGCTGGTCTTTCTTCTTCACCAGAGTGGAAAGGCTGAAAGTATTCCTGAGGAATTGCCTCCTCCGTTTGTGTGTGCTAATTCGACGATTTTGTTTGTCACTTGTTAACAGCAACCCTTCATTGCTTTTATTTTGCACTCCGTGAAGTTTAAAGGGGTCCTAAAACGATATCGGGTTGGAATGTTCATGACTTTTCCGAGGCGTACTGGTCCTAGTCTGGCCCAAGTATACTCGCACAGACCGCCACTGATTCAGACACTTCTTTTGTCGCGGTGAAATTGCGAGGATAAAATGAGGCTATTTCTTTTAGTCTTGCCTTCGCAAAGATTGATGTCGTAATTGTGGGATCAAAACCACCCGCCTAACGACAGTCGGGCGCGGCTCATGGATTGGACAGGAGAACTGCGTGAGCACTGTACATCGGCTCGTAACAATCAATGCCTCTGCGGACACTCGGGTAGTGGCTCGTGTTCAACCACTGCGGTGATGAGAATAGCCGAATTCTTTTAACGCTAATTGGCGGCATAAGATAGGCACCAGGCCACGCGGCCGCTTCTGGCTCCGAGTTGAGGGGATGAACGATGCTCATATTTTTCTAATTTGTTGGCGACTGCCATTGCCTAGAAAAAAGAGCAAAGCCAAGTTGA
This sequence comes from Ixodes ricinus, assembly GCA_037355805.1. Classification (NCBI taxonomy): domain Eukaryota; kingdom Metazoa; phylum Arthropoda; class Arachnida; order Ixodida; family Ixodidae; genus Ixodes; species Ixodes ricinus. The sequence goes on from JAZHYW010002575.1 coordinate 203,274, forward strand.
AACAGTTATTAACGTTAGGGAGTGATCCTGAGTAGTATTTAGTGATGTATGGAAATATTTTTATAGCTCCTTTAAGCAAAATACAGAGGGGGTCGAAACTTGGGCAATAACTTGAGAACGACGCTCGTGTGGGACTTACAGCGACTGCCAACGTTCGGCTGTCCCCTCTGAGGTCACTAAAATCTTTTTTTTAGGTATTCCTTCCGTACACACATGTAGCTTTATGTAACGTCATATTAATAAGTCGCATTTATTCATTTCAATACTTCTATTCTCGGGGACATCTTTCGGATGCAGTACAGCAAAAACGAAAAAAATGTTTGGGTGCCTCAATGATGTAAAATTGGTCTTGAAACATTTTTTTGTACTTTCAATAAATACTGTTAACAAGTAACCCCTGACGTTGCTAGCTTGCGAAAACATCCATTAGTTTCCCCCTCCACGTAATAGCAGATGCAGAAAAAATAAAGGAAAGAGACAGCTGTCGATCCCCTCTTCAACTCGCCATTTGAACAAGCGGCCACGTGATCTGACGCTAATTATATACCGTCAGTGTTCATCATAGTTATGCCCTAGGCGGCAAGGGTTTGGAAAGCAAAAGCTTGGGCTGAGCTTCAGATATTGTTAGAATTGGGCTATTATCATATTTAATTGACATGAGCCGTTATCCGAATGTTTGGCGATGCTGATTGTCATGAACCCGAGCACTCGACTAAAGGTTTTGAAAATCGCTTACGTCACGGTGTCACGTCACTCTCGGTACAAAATCGTGATGTCATGTTACGTCACGCTGTCAACAAGGTTAATACATCTAGTGACTTCCTCAAATTAAATCGAGTTGACGCGGTGAGTCAGTCACGTGACGTCACGAGGTCATGTGACATTACTTGACAACATGTATTGACACCATGACGTCACGTGACAACGGTTAATCATAGTGCCAATACAAAAGCGCCATGAAAACCCACAATTTACCATACATTGCAATTCTGTATATGACGATTTGATCAACAGATAGAAATACAGCAGCCAATTTTTTATTCCCATATGTTCATTTTGTGATACCAAAAAAAAAAAATTACCTTGAACCGTTTTGAACCGGTTACCGTTATATTTTTTTTCGGTTCGGTTCCGGTTCAGTTCCAAGATGGCGGCGAAGATTTCGGTTCGGTTCAGTTCCGGTTCGGCTAAAAATAACGGTTCTGTTCCGGTTTTCGGTTCGGTTCGGTTCCGGTTCGACACCCTGGACGTAATGCCCATATGTTTTGCAGAAAGTTTTCTTTTGAAATAGTGGCATCTGGGTCGTCTGATGGTACATGTGACTCAGTAACCAAGTTACAAAGTTTTGGGCTCTATAGCCCCTCTTTTGTTAAGTGGCTATACTACGCAAAATTTATAGACATGACTAAGTTACAAGTGCTGTCAGACGACCCAGATACCTCTACTGCAGAACAGAACCATGGGCAAAACATGCGAATAACGTCGGCATGGTATGGCGCCACATCTAGAGTCGGCAGTAACAGATCACTCGGATGTATACTGCTCACATCAAATCGTGATGAAACAGGGGACATATTTCTGTGAATAGATGTGGTCTAACAAAAATACGGGGATTGTGCAGGCGAGATGGTGATAGTTAACCACTTGTTGTAACAGCCGAGACTGTGGGGAGAAAAAAGCAGAAAGTGACACAGAGCGGAACGTCTCAATAGAAGAAAAAGAAACGGGAAGGGTTATTGATGACATATGGGCGACCAAACGCTTCTCTTTGGTCGGCATTCAAAAGTTGGCCAAACGCTCACTATAAGAGGGACAAAGGACAGACACAAATCTCCAAACACAGCTAGGTGACTGGGGCGCTACCGAAAAAATGCGACTGGTCCGGGTATCGAACCCGGGACCTCTTCATTTCCAGTCGCGCACCAGTCACCTAGCTGGGGTTAGAGATTTGTGTTCGTACTTTGTCCCTCTTGTTACCCTTCTCCAGGGATTATTTTTGTCTTTCTTGTCCAGCTCGCTTGGATCTCTGAAGTTGACTGCCTTATAATCGCTCACTATGATCTTTACTTTGAGTAATTTTCCTTTAATCTACGGAAATAAGATTAATGCAGGCTGTCAACTTTCATGGTGTTATTTTAAGAATGCCATGACTCCAAGCTCCCATCGTGCTTTTACACCCACCATCGAACTTAGTTTGCAGCGGATAATAAGTAGCCAACAGATTACAACTCGTGATGTCACCGCGACGTAAATCCTGGAATCCACAAGAGTGCGCCAGCGAATCATTTCGGCTAAAGCTCCTCTATCCTGGGAAAAGTGGCGCCATTCATTATTGTAGAAATGCTCGAGGCACGTGCCGCGCGCCACTTCTGGGAAATCCATGGCGTGTGAAATCTCAGTGCTGCACTGTGCCGCCATGATCTTCCCAAGGGCTGCACGTTGCACGTGCCTCGTGCATCGACGTACCTCGCGCTACTTTTGAAACATGAAGGGGCTTTACTTTTGGCGCTAGAGTGCCTTCATACACACGTCCGCTTTTGTTTGAGTGGTGACATCTCAGCCATTTTCCCTCCCAATCGTTTTTTTATGCATTTTGAAGTGCGCGCAATCTGCTGTCACTGAGCTCGAGCGCGTAGCTTTGGGTAATGCATAGACGGTATTCTACCGCCCAAGTCACGCACCGAGTGCGCCAGAGCGTCACGCGCAGACACAATCAGGGCAACAATGGATGTCTTCACCCTGAGACCGACAGACATGTATAGGCACCCTAATTTTGGCGCTAATAATCTGTCAAAGAAAAAAGAGCTTTTCTTTGATTATTTTATTTATTTATAGAGTATATGAACTAATGAATCATTCAAATGCATTACAGTATCATTTTTGCCCCTTCTAAGTTTGTGGTTTTGTTGAATTTGCAAAACTGATCATAAAAATGCATTTTTCTCAAAGAGACCAAGGCTTGGCTGTGATGTTTGTGCATGAAACATTTCAGTATGTCTGTTAAGTGTGAGTCCCTCCTTACCTTTTTTGTGCAGTGCAACACGTGTTACTGTTGAAAATTTACTGGATCGAATTTAACCTTGGGTTCTGCCCAAATATCTGGGCAACCCTGACTTACAAAACAGACACGCGGACGAACTTTTCTTTGTTTTTGTTTTGTATGAAAGGAAAGTGAAAGTATATGTATGATGTTTTGAATGTTGTCACTTCTCTTTACAGGGCCATACATTTATTTTTTGTATCAACCTTTTTTAGAAATCAAATACAAACAACCTTGTAGAGCTATTCAGCAGCACACTACTTTTTTGCATGCTACTTCTATCGTTAGAGCGGTCTCTAGCAATTGAAAATATTCTGAGCAGAGTGTCGAACCGGAACCGAACCGAACCGAACCGAAAACCGGAACAGAACCGTTATTTTTAGCCGAACCGGAACTGAACCGAACCGAAATCTTCGCCGCCATCTTGGAACTGAACCGGAACTGAACCGGAAAAAAACATAACGGTAACCGGTTCAAAACGGTTCACGGTAATTTTTTTTATTACAAAATGAGTGTTTGAGAAGTAAAAATTGGCAGCTGGCATTTCTATGTAGTGATCAAATTGTCATCAATCGAATTGCAATGTATAAGAAATTGTGGGTTTTCGTGGCGCTTTTGTATTGGCACTACGATTAATCTTGTGTCACGTGGTCACGTGACGTCATGGTTTCAAGACATGCTGTCAAATAATGTCACGTCACGTGGCCCCGTGGCGTAGTCGCATTACTCACCGCGTTAAGTCGACTTAAATTCAGAACGTCAATTTCCCCCTCTCTTCTCCAACGTTTCGTCTGCTTCTTCCTCCCCGGCCTTCTTTTCCCTCGCCCTACCTTCTTGAGTTGCAACGGAATATAGATGTATTAGCGTTGTTGACACCGTGACGTCACATATGCCATAACTGAAGCCCATTTATACAGAAAAGTAGCTACATCCTTTGAAGAATGCCGCCTGCTATCTTGGGCCAAACCAGGCGGCGCTACTGTCGACGCAAAGGTGTAAAAAAGCAAAACATAAAGATAAAAGGTGTGAGCGTCAGAGGAGGAGGGAGAAGGAATGCCTATGCTGTCGGAGTGCAGTGCATACTATGAGCTTATGTCGCCAATCAAATAACACCGACTGTGCAACGTCACGGCTTTCATCGTCTTTCCTTGAGCACATCCTTCGAGGCTTGTAGACAGTAACAGTGCGCTTTTAGCCTGTGTGTATGTATTTGCGTGTCTTTCAGCCTTTGACTGCGCTCTGACTCAAGTATAGGAAGGCCGTATGCTATCTTGGTCCAAACCAGGCGGCGCTACAGTCGACGCACGGGTGTAAAAAAGCAAAACATAAAGATAAAAGGTGTGCGCGTCAAAGGAGGAGGGAGAAGATGTCGCTACCTTTTTTATTCAGGGGCATTAGCCATCACGACTTTTCACCGCGAGTCGTACGACACCGTGACGTACTCGGCTGTCATGAGCCTGAGCCGAGTGCTCGGGTTCCTGACAATCAGCATCGCCAAACATTCGTGTTGGCTCGTGTTCAATCAAAAATGAGAATAGCCGAACTCTAATAAAGCCTAAATCTCAACCCATGCTTTATTCTTTGCCAACCCCAGCGCATGACTATGATGAACACTGGCGGTATACAATTAGCGTCAGATCACATTGCCGCCTGTTCTAATAGCGAGTTGAGGAGGGGAAAGCTGTTTCTTTCATTTATTTTTTCTGCGTCTGCCATTGAGCAGAGAGGAAAACTAATGGGTGTTTTTGCAAGCTATCAACGTCAGGGATTACCTCTTAGTAGTATTTACTGAAAGTGCAAAAACTGTTGCATGAACTATTTTACATGTACACATCATTGAGGCGCTCAAACATGTTTTCGTTGTTGCTGAACTGCCTGAGAAAGTTGTCCATGAGAATAGAAGCATTGAAAAGACTAAATATGGCTTATTAATCTGACGAGAAATAGAACTACAAGTGTGTATGGCAGGGATACCTGAAAAGAAAGATTCTAGTGGCCTTTGAGGGACAGCCGAAAGTCGGCAGCCGCTCAAATTCTCGCAGTTTTGTTTAAACTTCACAGTTTTTGGATGTAAAATAAAAGAAATGGAGAATTACTGCTAACAAATGACAGAAATATAATTGTCGAATTGGCACCCCCAAACAAAGGAGGGAGTCCCTCAGAAATAAAAAGTATTCTCTGAAGGAGCATCGTCAAATGAAAAAAAAAAAAGGGGGGGGGGGGGGTTAAAAACCTACTGTGTTGTAAAGGTTCCTCTGCTCCGCATCTTCGGCACAGAGCAGACAGTGTAATCCTGCAAAACTACTTCGTTTGCGAAATCACTCCTGCCAGAAAGCGCGTTTTCTGAGTGTCAGACGCTCGCGCTGTTCCTCACGACGCTGCACCAAGCCAAGAATAATTTTTGTTTCTGAATACATTGGTTGCACTGAGCGCGAACCTTCTGCAGCGTGCATTTGAATTTCTCAGCAATTTGAACTCGGGATCTGAATTCTCAGCAAAAAGAAATTTCTGACCACTCGCATATAGTGCGATGATGTCACTTGCAAACCATGTTAAACAGTTCAGTTTTCTGTTCAAATGTGATGTCCTCAACACAATACTTCGTTTCACTTTAAGTGAAAGCGTATCAGAAACTAAAAAAGCGAGCTCCGGGCTTTCAGCGTCCAAGCACGCGCGCTCCTGCAGTGCAAGTGTTCGGGACCAAAGGCTCGTGCTTGTGGCATAATAAAGTGGAGATTTGGGCCAGTTGGTTCATTGCAAACAAAAAGCGCCGAAAAAATACAGGGACACGGACGAAGGGAAACAGGACAAGGCGGACTCTCAACTGCAGTTTATTGAAACTTCACACGTTATATAGCCACAAAAACCCTGTTTACCCTAGGGTGCCTTCATGGACATTGAGGCACCCTGGTTTACCCTATCTGCTCAGCCCGCGTTTCAAAATTTCAAACTCATTCGTAGATAAATAGGGGAACGTGTCACTTAAACATTTCTTCTCCCTGGTCGTAATTTCATATGCCTCGTGTAGTTCTCGCGACACTTTATCTTTGTACCTAGCCAAAATCTTAGTGTTTGTTTGTAGCATAGGCTGCATCTGGACTTGAAGGGGCCATGCAAAGCGTTTCTGGCCATTTTTTTTTTAAATTTGCATTGCTTTCGCTCGAATTAGTGGCTGGGACTCTAGCAACACATTAAACATAAAATAAACAAGAAATCTGGTGTATTTTGAACATAATAGCTGAAAGAGGTTCAGAATTTTGAGCGCATTTTCTTCTGTTGATGACGTTATTGGTCTGAGCCAACAGAGAACCTGGTTAGAAAATTTTATTTACAACAGTGGTGTCATGACTAGAACAAAACCAAAAACCGAAAACGCGTTATGTACAGTATATACTGCTCTAAACTACAAGAGCGTGAAACAACCATGAGCGATCTTCCTAAGTGTTGGAAATTAACATCCAGTTATGAAGATGTGAGCGCCCCACCAATTTACGGGTGCTCCAAGCAAATGTATGAGTGAGAGTCAAGTGCTTGAAAGGATCAGAAGGGGTAACTTGCGCCTATTTAGCCAGTTCTACCTCTAGAATTCTATGTCATCATTATCCGACGTTCTAGACCAATGTCGTCACTGAACGCTCATGTTTGATAATGATAGGCACGCCGTTCGAAGCAGCATTTGGTTTTCTTCGTCCCTTTGCAATGCCCCTTTAAGCTGAAACAAAGTATAGCAAAAGGGGACGTCGAAATTGTAAAGTTGTGCACTATATATAGCAGTCTCGCGATGATATGCTGCAGCCTCATAAAATGTTAGAGCGCGCATGACTGATAAAGCACGGAGTTGTAAAATCAGGCCACAAAACAAGTGCCCGTAAAACCAAATATCACTTTAGCCTCCCGAAACAGTATTCTGCGAAGTTTCGAGCTCGTGCAGTCCGATGTTCTAATGTGATTTAAATTAGAAATATATCGTCTGTTCCTTGCGATATTTATGTGTAATTAGGAACATCATTACACGCATCTCTACTAGAGAAATACGCACCATAACCAACCAAGTCCTGAACAGTAAGAAATCCGACGTTTCAAAACCGTTTTTTTTTTTTATTAAGGGCGACTATTTGCACGTGGAGAGCAGCAGCTTCTTTTCTATCTACGGTGTGTCGTTTGCTTCACTCACTTTTTCTTCTTCGAGTGCCCTAGTCCGTTGACACACGCCGACGGTTAAGTGGCTGTCGACCTATTGAGCCCGACCTATTGAAACGTCGGGCCACTAAATGTTTAGGACTTGGTTTGTGAAGGTCTGTATTTCTCAACTTTTTCACCCAACCAGACGGAGTTCCGTCAAATGTGTTTACGTTTAAAACATGCATCCCTATATAGTTCTTTTTGCAGTAAGGCGTCGTGTATATATGGCATTATTTAGAAGAATATAATTTATTATCTCTCTCTCTCTCTCTCTGCACATTTCGTGCATTTGCCTTCAGATCTATAACGTGAGCACACAGTTCTTTTTGGCATACCCCGCGACCTGGTGTTTCACACTGTCAAACAGCGAACAAATAAGCACGTTCCGCAGACTCAACAGATGGCGTATTTTCGAGTATCGTCCTCCCGTGTCGGTCTGAAGCGGTTATGTGAACTTCATACAGTCAAATTGATTGATGACAATAACAAATATTTTCTTACTACCTGAAGACTTGACAACATAAATAAAGGGCCTATCACCATAAAGTTCTTTTCCGGCGATTTTTATCCACGAGAGGCACGTGTATAAGTAACTTGAGAAAACTTATGCACTTTTTTTTGAAGCTGATTTAAATAACTTGTGTTCCTGACGCATATTCAACTTCTCAAACATATAGAAGTCTGTTGCTTCTTTTATTTGATGAACAACAATTTTATGTGTCTGTGGGCTGGATGAAAACAAAGTACATACACAGTGGCGCGTGGCAGAACTATGACGATTGCGCACGCAGACCGTCAGAAAGTGACCAATTAAGTAGCTGTAATGTCGGGTAGACTATGAAATACCACTTTGTTGTATTTAACAACAAATCACCAATTAGCAAGGGTGATGCTTATTTACAAATTGAATTGACCGGCATCTTGTCAAGAACAAGCATCAAACGCCAAGCTATGCCGAAAAGGTGCACTTTAATGCGCTCTATTTTAGGTCATATCCGAACTGAATACGAAGGTCACTCTTTTCTGCATTATTATTCGCCTGTATCACGGCGCTCAGTGTAAACAATATTGGTCAGGAAAGCAAGCGTTGTGCTTGCCGCTCAGAGTTTCTATAAAAGGTAGACTGAAAGGGTTTGTCCTAAAACTTTCCTAACATTTTGAAAATAATATTGCTTTAGGCTCAGTTGCACCGTCATCATATATATTGTGAAAAGTATTTTATAATCTAGATTTCAGAATATATATGGCGAGAGCGTGCCCATTTCATGATTGTATGCACTAATTATTTTCTAAGTACAAGAGCACAGCAGGACTCTACTTTTAATATTGCGACGCAAAGGTCTACTAATCACATGCATTTTAGACGACCCACCAGACTGATAACCTTTAGATTCAGGTAAAATATGTGCGACTGAGGTAAAAAGAAATAGATGTTGAGTTATATATGTTAATCTAGCTTTTCATTTACTGTTTCATCGAAATTAAACAACACAATTTATTTTTGGTACATGAAAAAAAAAAAGTGGATTCAACAAATGATAAAAAGATATATAGTTACTCGTTTCACTCTTGAAAAAGTGCCTATTGCCAAAAGAACGCGGAAAATATATTCTCAGTTTAGCGGTTCAAACCGGTTGACCGGTTCAAACCGGTTCGAACCGTTATTTTTCGCTCACCGGAACTGAACCGGAGCTGAACCGAAATCCGTGAACCCGAACCGGAACCGAACCGATAAAAATTTCGGTTCGACACTCTGATTCTAAGAGCCATATGTAGCTCAAGTACTCTCAAAGGCCGTGTGTACTTGCTTTCTAAAAAAGTTGGGACAACAGAGAAATGTGGCGCCCTATAAGAAGGGAGACAATATTGCTTAATTATGTGTAATCCTTCAATAACACCAATTATAAAGTTGTAATAATGTAGAAACACCTATAGCAAAGGTGTAAGGCAGAATTTCAAATTTGCTTGCAGAAAGGTGTAATGCTGCAGCAACACCTATCAGAAGGTCTAACCATGCCTATCAAAAGGTGTGAGTTATAGACATTGAATAAATTGCCGATTACGCTCATATAGGTGTTTTGAAGTTTACTGTGTATGTGGTCAGTCCTGGCTTTTGTGACATAGTGAATAAATTTCCGCAAACTTTGTATTCTGGTTTGATGATGATTCGAGCAGAAAATGTTAATCGTATTTTGGCGCTCCATTAGAGTTTCGAACATTTCCTCTACTGTTGAGCCAAGATTGGGTACAACATCAGCGCAGATCAAAAGTTTGCAAGCATATAAACACTCAACTGCAATACAACAAAGGGGTCGGTGGCACGGTACAATCGCAATAAACGTATTACTACTCAAGAAACGTCTACTGGCGACTAACCGTTAAAAAAAACAGTATTTGGTAAGATGCATGTTCTTGACGGTATCGCCGTGCCCACTGAACTGGAACTGTTGGGGACACTCTTTTGTATGCTTTTCTGTATGTGACGTAACAAAACCACTCGGCAATGACAGGTCCACGTGCGATAGCAATGTACCTATCATATCTCTGGAAAGGGCTATCGCACCCTCCAGGGATAGTAGAGGCTGATAAAGATTCAATACCGGAACATGGCACGAGACGAAATTTCTTGAAGGTTGATTCGAAAACTTGACCGTTGATGCAACGAAGCTAAGTAGAACAGCAGCCTGGGAAAAAACAAAAACAACAACAGTATTTGGTTAGATGCATGTTCTTGAAGGTGTCGCTGTGCCTACTGAACTGGAAACTGAAACTATTGGGGACTCTTCTTTGTAGGCTTTTCTGTGTGTGACGTAACAAAACCACTCGGAAATGATAGGTACACGTGCTGTAGCACTGGACCCGTCACATCTCAGAAAAGTGCTATCGCACCTTCCAGAGAGAGCAGATGCCGACAATACCGGAACATGACACGAGACGAAATTTGTTGAAGGTTGATCCGAGCAGATCCGAGAACTTGACCGCTGACGCAGCGGAGCTGAGGAAAAGAAAAAGGTGTGCAAAACAAAAATATATATTTGGTTAGATGCATGTTTTTGACAGTGTCACCTAGGGTGCCTTCATGTGCGCTTTGCTTAGGGTGGTGACATCCGGCCATTTTGTCTCACACTTTTATTTTTATTTTTTGTTCAGAAGCACGTGAAAGAGCGTGTCCCTGCACGCGTTTGTGGCACTGACTGTGCTATGGCGACATTTTGTTTTCGTCGATTTCTTTGTATTTTACCCGTGAGCGCGTGCTGTCGGCATCGGGTACTACAAAGGATGGCATCACCCTAAACAGAAGGACATTGAGGCACCCTAGTGTCACCATGCCCGCAATGTCGCCGTGCCCAATGCAGTTAGACTGCGTGACACTGTTCGCGCGAACACAACTTTGGAGCTTTTAGGGGCGAAGCTCCTTAGGGTCTAGCCTTGTCCGTCCGTCCGTCCGGCCGCCCGGCGTCCGGCGTTTGGTGCTTAAAAAAAAAATGTTTGCGCAGTCCACAGGATCCGAACCTGTGCGGGGAGACCCCAGTGGATTTCTAGTCCATCGCCTTAACCACTCGGCCACGACTGCGGGACGAGTAGGGCTCTGAAATGTGGTAGTAATTCAAGAGCTGGGGATGTCATGGATGAAAGGTTGCAAGTAGCCGCTCAACGTCTATACAGGAGAGGGCGCTGCGGTCAAATGCGTATATAATCGCATTAAACTTTGCATCATTGGCTCAACGTTTATAGATGCTCAAATGCGTATATGATCAATAAATGCTCAAATGCGTATATAACCACGTTCTATACCACATTCTTTTTCTGACATGGATAAAAACGAACAAAATCAGTATCATCAGCACCACCAGAGCTTCGCCCCAATCAACATAATTCACCACGTGGAGATGCGGTCTTTTTTTTGCATTTTTTAAAACGTTGAAACGGTACGGACGGGCATCATATTTTAATGCTTAGGTTAATGCCACAAACGAGCTCTTTCTGCCACACTATTATAGCTTCTTTTTATAGCACTTCGATTTTCGAAAAAAACAACAACAACAACGAAATAATCGACTATCACTCGTTAGCGCTAACAGTGTCGCGCTGTGTAAACGTCGACAAGTTTAAAAGGTCTAGATGCCATATCTTATCAATGAGCACAAACAAATTGTGAAGGTGGCCGAGGCTAGTAGGAAGAACTTAAAATTGGAAGCTGTACAGTGGCAGCCGACCGGCGCTCCGCTAAGAGACGTAGCTTCCTCTCAACAAGATTTATATATATACGTATGCCAGTTTAAAACCTCCAGGACCTTTTCTTTTTCCCTCGATGTTATCAAATAGTGATAGTTCTTTAAATATCTTGGCAGCGACCTATATCTGCAAAGTCCTTTAATGCTGGAGTGCAATAACCCAACGGCACTGAATTTTGAGAAGGGTCTGTTATTGGGGTGATAAACCCGATCTGCAAGCTCCGCGGGAAAGCGAACGCACAGACTGTTCAAAAACGGCGCGTCTATATTCTTGACTTAATACGGTATTCCGATAGCAAGTGCTGCTGCTCGTTAAAGAAAACCCGTTAAGTGCAATCGCACCTTCGCTGCATTTGACGGAATGCTTGAGCCAGGCGATTTTTGTTTCGGGTACAACTCAAGCGCGGGTGTGTAGACTGTCTCGAAAGGCTCGCCTGTGCCGCCAAAAAGTCGCGCGGAGACGGGGCCGTGTTTATCCTTGTCTATGGGATCGATGCAGCCCCTGTGCCGGGAGACTCGATCGGCGTTCGGAGGATCGAGGTTTGTTTGCGCCGCTCGGACCGCTGTCCGCTAAACAAATCCAGGGCCTTCTCAGAACCGTAACCTCGACTGGGCAGCGGTCACGCCATCAGCTTCGGCGCAGACCGCTTAGCATCACTCTCTCTCGCGCAGGGGCTGCATGCGGCCTGGCCATGTTGGCAGACGGCAAAATACTAAAGATGACTGAAATCAAAGTGAAAGAGAAGAAAAGTCAGAGGCTGACAGTTTGTGCAAGGTGTATGACTGACAGTCTGCTCAAGAAATGCCGGGAGTGGCGAGTCGCGAACATCTAATTATTATCGCACTGAGGCCAATGAGAACGCGTCATGAACCAATAAGGACTCCGAATGACGACTCTAGAAGTGTGAACACAATAGGCCGTGTCCTACGTTTCTTAAGATGTCGGTGCACGTCACGCACATCGATTGCCTTTTTGTTTCCAGGTTCTACCGCAAAAACCACGTCTCTTTACACGTGGAGATATCGAGATATCTTCCAGCGGGTCAGGTTCCGTCGCGAGTCGTTCTACGAAGACGTGCAAATGTGTTTCCGGGCGTTTTGATGCTCCTGACCATGGTTTTTGTGCTCAATATTGGCGCACACATTGTGCATGTTCACTTGGTCGTGCAAAAGTTGTACCATATTTTTTAACGTGAAACGTTTATAGGCTAGGTTCTCAGATGAAGTGAAGCCACAAAGAACGGAACAGCGAATTTCCCCGCTATATTGTCACGAATAACGCGGTGACAACACAAATATTACCAGAAAAAGCTCTAAGGTTTAATGTAACAAACTTGTGCCAAACCAAAAAAAAAAAAAAAAAAGAGGGAACGGAAGATAACAACAGAGAGTTGTGGGCGTCGAATTCGGCGTAGCAGCAGGTTCGAGCGCAAGAGTAAGACCGATTCCGGACCACCACGCAGATTACCTTTTGTACCCGTTTGGGTTTCTGGAACGTTCGGCGTAGAACGTTCGGCACGTAGAATATTCCTAGCTCGACCAGACGACAAGGTTCTTGAATTTACGAGAGCGCGACATTGAAAGAATAAATAGAAGAAGCGTCCGCTCCCAGGAATCGAACCTGGCGCCTACGCGTGAAAGCCAAGCACGGTAACTATGCGGCCACGCACGCTCTCTCTTGGCGACGTGGGTGGCAATATTTAGCGGAGAATATGACGTCACATTGCTTGATGTCATGTGACCTACACAAAAAATTCAGTTTTTCTGATCTATTTAGCGGGAAAATTGACACGTGACCAACCACGAATTTTCCCGCTAAATTTAGTGGGTAAAACGACGTCACGTTGCTTGATGTCACGTGACCTACACACAAATTCAGTTTTCCCGCTAAATTTAGCAGGAAAATTTACACTTGACCGGCCCCAGCCTGTCATTGCCCACACTCTGTGAACACAGGCCGACCCGACGGGGAAAGTCAATGGGTCAATGAGTTAATGAATCAATGGTTCAATTGGGGGGGGGAGGGGGGGAGGAGTGGAGAAACTTGGAAGTACAGTTTGAGAAGAAATCCCCGGATGTTCGCTAAACCAAGAGCGTTTCATGTAGCAATGCCGTTAAAGAGCAGTTTGCGATAATTTGTTCTTATAATCGTGCCCCAATACTTTTTAACATCTCAAATTGCTGAAAAAAAAAAGAAAAGAAAAGACGACTTGCTTGCGTTGTTTTGAACAATCGTTTGAAAACCCATCTGCACTCGTCGCGGAACCTGACTAGCTGGGAAAAATCGCGGCACATGTAACGAGAAGTGGATTTTTCAGTACTACATAAAAATAAGAATACAGCCAATGCCAACTGCCACGTCATCGGGAATAAAAACGGCAAGGCAGAAACTGAGGACTAAAGTCCCTTGATTCTTCTCTTTGCAAGTAACGACAACCAATACAAATGACAAAGCACATTCCACTGGAACAAAATGGCGTCATTCAGTTGTCTTCTGCGGTGCGCCGCCATTTGCTTCCTACAACCTGCACCCTCACGCAGTCGACTCTTCAAGGAATTTCGCTACTTGTAGGAAGCTCTTAACTAGGGACGTTACTGTGAACGAGGTAAGAGAGAAAACGGCTGGGCTGCTGAAGGGGTTGACACATGACGACCCTGCAGCACTATTTACGCCAATATAAAATTTGTATGCAACGGTGGATAGATACGGAAGCAGGGTACGCTGAAGGGGATAACAGTTAATTTGTAATATCTCATGAATGAGCATCACTTTCGTCACCAGTCTTATACTATGCTGAAACCGCGGTGGATGAAACGAAGTATAAAGCACCGTGGCAGATTAGTCTGATTCATAGATGAAGACTGAAATAGATGGTGAGCTGGTTTCGCGCCCCGACGCGGGTGCTGCTGGCTGGTGACACAAGCAGCAAAACGATTGCCAACCTCAACGGTGACAGACATATTTGTCCGTCGCAATAAACGAGTTATCCCGGAGCATTAATATAGCGTGCAGCGCAGTCAGTCATGCACGCACACGAGCCAGACGGGTCCAGCGAATGCACACTTGGCGCGTCTAAACGCGCAGTGTGACCGGCATTGAAGCGGGCGGAGGCAGGCAGGGCAGCTTAGCGGGTTTGGCTGCAACGGAGGCTTCGAGAGCGTGTGGAGGAGGCGCCATGCCTCGCGGCAACCTGGTCCCTCGGGACCCTCGGCGAGGATGGATGACACCGGGGATGACGTGCTCAGAATGTCGCTACTCTGCCGAGAACGACGGCCCTGGCTTGATCGGGTTTGTCAAGTTTTTGCTGCGGGAAGAAAAAGAAAAAAAGAAGTGGCAGAGTTTATCCGGGTGATTGGCAGGAGAAGCGCTGCATGCAGATTGCAGATCTGACAGGGCAAAGCGTCGGTTACTAGCAGTCGAGGAGGACGATTCAATTGCGTCGGCTGGAACATGTGCCTTTACTTTTGTGCCCATTTACCTTTGATATTACGTCCTATCGAGTGGGCCGAGGTATTTATGGTATGTGGCGCATCGCGTTGTAAGGATGTGCTGTTGGATAGGCACTATGCAAAGAAATAAACGAATAGATTGTATACTAGCTGTTATTTCGACAGGCCAACGTAAAATCAACCTACGGCACTAGAAAATGCTTTAAAAAAATATATATAGACGAGACAATGCAGTTAGTTTCACCATTCTCATCTCCAAAGCGGTACTGCAACAAAAATCTAGAGCCTATTTTATTCTCTAAATGTCAACCACGTTCTGGCCACACCACGGACACACCAATTGTTTGCTCGGAAAGATACTAAAACATTATTCAAAACCAATTACCAGAAAGTCGTGACGTCACTATGAACTTAAGCAGCGCCGCTCCGCGGAAGTACGGCGGCAGGCTGCGTGCGCACGAGCCCTGTCGAACCGGATTTCCTTATTGTTCCCTTCTCTCCCGTACTATTCACCTTTTTCGGGGAGCGGGGAGGGCCAACTAAAACGACCAGGTTGCAATGCCTTGACGACTCCAAGCGGCGGAGCTCATAGCCACGAAACTTACCAGGCAGCTTTGACCGTGCTAAGCCAGTTGGCGTCACGACTCCCATGATGTATCGCGCTTTCTGATGGCCGATCTTCGAGCGCTTGCTGTAATCGGTCCTTTAAAGGGACCATGAAACGATTCTGAAATCGAATTTCATCCACCGATCGTCGTAAAAAATGTGAAAAGAAA
Organism: Ixodes ricinus; assembly: GCA_037355805.1. NCBI lineage: Eukaryota > Metazoa > Arthropoda > Arachnida > Ixodida > Ixodidae > Ixodes > Ixodes ricinus. The sequence goes on from JAZHYW010002575.1 coordinate 218,957, forward strand.
CACAAAAGCACAAAAATAGGGAGCAAAAAAAAATTCTTCGCTACAGAACCCACCAAAAAAACTGGACTCTTTGCCTCTTCTTTCTTTCGAAAGCTGTCTGCCTTTTCACAGGAATGCATCTGCGAAACCGCAGCACGTCAGCCGAATCCACGTCGCCTATTGGGTAAGAGTCTACCTCACCACCACCGCGATCGTAAACAATAAATAGCCGGCGAATGTCTCCTAAAAGTTTTGTTAAATAATATTCAGATCCACATTTCGTAGCATAATTAGAGATGTGACGAAAATTGCCAAATTTGATAATGCTCAGAGCCAAGCGCCATCTACCGTGTGGTAAACGAAGCAAGAAAAAGAGAGCGTCGCTCAGTTACTTGGTCGCGAGGACTAACGAACGTTTATTTTTCTACGTCTTCTTCCCGCGCGTCCCGACTTCAAGCAGCAAGAAAAAAGTAAAAAGTACTTGAAACAGACCACGACGAACAAGAACGGTGGATCCACAAACACCCGGGAAAAGCTCCAACGGCCACGGATCCACCGTCCCCGACCAAGCGAGCTCAGCAGATAGGCCTAGCAGGCACTCTGACTCGGCGCAGCGGTGCTCCGACGGTCCTTGGCCAAGACCGTCTGCCCACGACCGGCTGGCGTGCTGAATGGAATATGCGCGCGCGACCCTTGTGGACCCTTCCCGTATTATAGTTTGAACGCTGACCGGTGAGGTCAATCTCTTCCCCTTGTCATCTCCTTGTTTTCCGAGGCAGTGGTGACGAACACTGTCGTCGAAGAGGGACTCTCGTCGATTCTATCCTCTTGTTTTGTGTGATATAGAGCTCAAATAAACGCCGTATGGATTACCTTCGTAACACGGTGTGTACACTTTGTTATTAGTATGCCATTTTTTTCTGACACGACTGCACGTCACTGTCGAGCTATAACAGTTCGTGGGAGCTACGTGCAATGCCGGTCCAACCTTCTTTTGCCGAGTGTCACGTCAGTATCGAGTTGCAATCGTAAAAGATCTGTCCCGAAGCGCTTACCAACAGCGCGAATACAGCGCTTCCATGAAACGCGCGCGTCCGCTCCGAGTGTGAACAAGTGTTGACGTGGCTCTTGCTGACACTGTCGTAGTTCAAACGTATCGTTTTTAACGTCGGCTCGCTCCTGCATCTCCGAGGCCGCGAAAAAGGCCGCGGCAATTTGTTTCCATCTACGTCGCTTTGCAAACGACTGACACGGGCCGCCTTTTACCAACAATAAGAGTTGGGTTGACTTCTGGAGTCTTCACCGGAAGACTCGCCGCACTTCCCAGCAGGCATGCCGGCGTATGGGACTAGTCCCATGCTGTCGCTGTAGCGCAACATATCTCAATGAATTTCGCTCAACTGCGATGTGTCCATGGCTATCGCGGCGATGAGGGGCGCCGATTCAGAAAATACGTCGGTTACATCAGCGCCATCAGCGCAGTAGAACCTACCGGCGCACCCCAACTCGCCGCCGCTAACGCTCCCATTCTTCTACTGCCGAGAGAACTTCCGGTTCCCGTGCCAGAGTACGTCACGACCGTCAAAATTACGCGGCAACTTCTTTTGCGGTCAGTTAGAGAGAAAGAAAAAGTCGATATTTCATTAATTTTTTGTGTAGAAGTTAATAAACCGAGACGAAAACGGATGCCTGTTCGGCATTCAGTGAACGTTGAAGGTTTATTGTAAAAGTTATCTGGCAAACGTAAAAAGGTCATTTCATGGTCCCTTTAAAAAAATCTCACCATCCGCTAAAAAAAAGCGTATGATTGTTGTGAGAATATAGAGTTGTTCATGTTTAACTTATTTCTGAACGTGAGAGGTATATTTTAAGTTTCGATTCAGTGTCCCTTTAATGCGCAAGCTGAATTAAAGGTGAAAAAAAGAGAAAAAAGAAACGCTACTAACTCCAGGTTGCCGGGTCACAATTCAGCCGCAAGTTCTGTTCACGATAAATCTAACCACTAAGAAAAACAGCCTGTTAATCCCTTCAGTCTACCAAAAACACACACACAGAAAGAAAAGGTGAACACCATCGCGGTCCACACAAACCCTCGACGCGTACAACCGACGGAAACCAAGTTACGCAAGAAAAGGACAACGAACGCACATTCTCGCAAGATGTCCGAAGCCAAGGCGAGAGCGTGTCTGCCGAGGGGCCATCCGAGCGAGCGAAGGGGAGCGGGTGCCTAAAATCAATCCACTCGAGACGTCCGTCTCTGGGCAGAACAAACGCGAAGCAGCGCTGAAACAACACAGGCAGCGGCAGGTCTCTTCTAGCCGCTGCTCCACAAGAGGAGGGGGCTCTCCAAGTGTTTGACCGGCCGCTTGTGGTCACGGCACGCACCACAAACGGTGTCGACCCCAGGAGCGGCGCGGGGGCTTCGGCGGGCGAGTTCTGCCGCGGCCATTAGGCCTGCCCTGGCGTGCGTCACGGCAGCGCACTGCGCCATCAAATCACTCGCGATGGCGCTCTCAGTGGCTTCGTCGTCCGGCTAACGAGCCTGGACCACGGCAGCAGCTCGGTGCGAGCCGCGGGGCTTTCCGGATTGATGGGGATTCGTCTAGGTGGGCCGCGGCAAAAAGCAGCAGCGCTTGCTCTGCCGCCAATAATGTCTTCGTGCCAAAGTAGAATAATAAAAAAGAAAGAAAAACTTAGGCTTTTGCTAAATTTTCCGAAAAGGTCAATTTGTGTCTTGAGCTAAAAAAGTGAAAAGTTGAGAACTTGTGTCCACTATACTTCATTTCAGCTTAGACCTGCAGAATCGTCTTCTGCCGGGCATACAACTGGTGCCCAGTTTTCTTCTCTCCATTTACTCTCGCCCTCTTCTCTCTTCTTCTCCCCACAGGAGCAGATCTCTGAGCTACTCCGACACACCCCAGATAAGAAAGTTCAAGTGCTGAATTTTCCTGCGTCACTAAGGAAGGCCACCTTTGGCTACAGATTGGACAAGACTACGGCGTCAGCATTTGGCTAGGAGTCGTGATCTCACTGACTGGACACGACTCCTAGCCCAACGCTGACGCCGTAGTCGTGTCCAATCTCTAGCCAGAGATGGCCTTCTTTAGTGACGCAGGAAAATTCAGCACGTAGGCTTTCTTATCTAGGAGGTGTTGGCTACTCCTCGCAGAAAGGAGGAGGGCCTCCCTCTTTCTCGAATGGAAAGGAGGAATTGAGGGAGAGTTTCATCCTTTCTGTTTGTTGGTCGGCTTTTAAGCAATTGTAATTGGGTTGTGTGTATGTTTATACAGCCGCAAGTTCGACAACCCCAATGCGTGCATGGATGACAACCGCTAGCCTGGGGTCTTTAACGTGAACCACGCAGTTGTGATGCACGATCACACGCCGGCACGATGCTGGTGTGCCTACTCGGCCACCGATCCCTCGATTTTAAGTCAAGACGCAGCCGACGCTTTGAACTAAGGGGACCAATCAAGCAGCGTAAAAAGCGCAAGTCACATGGACTTTGTTTGTTTATGATTGGTTCAGTGATGATCAAACATGTGCAAAAACATGAAAAAGACCATGATGGTGGGAGTTTGACGCTCTCTGATTTTTACCATCAGCTCGTCGCGTCGACTACCATCCCCGTCCTAGTTTATGATTGTGTTAAGCGCCACGAGAGCATTGACAGCTAGGTTTAACGGGGAAATGTTATGACATTTTATTTTTCTTGCGACGTTCATTTTTTTTAATTGCCCGTTTTTTTAGACGACGAATTCTATACATGCTTTGCATGTGACGTCATATGGCACTGTAGCAGCTACCATTGCTCCGTACCATGCTCCTGAACCCTTACCTTCTGCAGCATATATTTCGCAACATGGAATTTGTTCTTCTTGGAAAGCCTTGTGGAGACAAAAAGCTTCGATGATGCGAAATGTAGGCTGCAAAAAGTAGGGGCACAAGAACATGGTACAGAGCAATGGCGGCTGACGTGACGTCAATGCAAGCCGTGTATAAGAAGTGATTACGAAAAGAGTGATAATTCTAACAAGGGCTAAGTCATACCAGTTTGTCATTGAAAGTTAATAGTAAAAATGCTTATTGGTGAGATGGAATTGTTCATTAGAGTGTTCCTGCAAATTTTCTTCGATCGATCGGCATTTTTATTAGTAAACCATGTGTTCGCAATACAGGTGAGTAACCTGACCCGGCAACTCAAATTGCTGACGTTTAACGTCGTTGTCAACTTTTCCGGGACGATTCTTATCGCGTCAACTCGACAATAACTTGCGGAGGTTGCAGCTGCTACCCGCGTCCGTGAGAAAGAAAAACCGAGTCGCCAAACCGCATGCCCCATTCCTTTGTTTCGCTACAGCGACCGGTCTCATCTCTCCAGTCATCGCACAACGCACAAATAATAATAATAAATAAAAAAAAAAGGAACGACGAAAATTGGTGCGATTACGCGTATATGCGCGACCTCTCGTCATCTGACACCCCCTCCCCCGCCGCGATTGGGAACGTTTTGTTTCATCGTACTTTTCTTGAGTAGTGCGGTTACGCTACGCGGTCGAATAAAAGGCCGACAAAGGGGAGGCAGGGGAAAACGAGCGGTTTAGTATTCGCGCACGCGCAGCGATGTCCCGGGGCGTCGAGCGAAAAATGGAAGAATAAAAAGTGCCGCCGGCCCTCTTCTAATAACCGCGTGGAGTCTCTGCGTTGAGAACACTAATTCCTGCCTGACTACTGCTGCTACCACACTCCCTTCCATCCCAAAGTGGACGACTGGGAAAGCTACGATACCTCGCGGCCAATCGGGGGCCACGAGCCCGTCACGTGACTTTGCGATCGGACACGGAGCGTGCGCCGAGTGCGAGATCCCCTCGATTGATTGGTCCGGTTCTGTTCCTGGATTAGCATGGATGGGGATAGCAGCTTCCACTTCGGTTCACTTCGGAGCGAAAACGGAGCCTTTACTCCGTTCGTATCTTAGGCTGAAAGTGCGGCGGGGGCTAGGCGCTTGCCGGACCAATCAATCACCTTCCTGTTATCACCTGACCCCGGTCTCTGCGCGCGTGGGGATGGGGCGGGAGCGTGATCACGTGACGAAATATGGACGCGTGATTGGATCAACGGGCGCTTCCACCGCCCCGTCGGCTTATGGGTGAGCGGAGCACGGCAAAGGATGCTGCTTGTCGGCGGCTCTGTAAGCCTGGTCCAGGAGAGGCCTGACGCTGCGGTTGAAACCGGAGTTGAGGCTTTGGTGAGAGGTGTTAACAGGCTCGGCTGATTTGGCGGCAGGCATCAGATGGCGGGCGCGATGCGGAAAAAGCGGGCCCGTCTTTTTCTCTCCCCTGGGGTGTCGTGTTTCGGGGCTTTGTAGCTTTTGAACGGGAAGCTTGCTTTAGTGGTAAGCGCGACGCGTGGCTTTATTATTACTTTTTTTGGAGCGGGGGGGGGGGGGGGCTGTGGGTTTTTATTTTTGGTTATGTTGTTGTTCTGACACGCACTGTAGTTCGCTTCGGAAGGTTGTCTATTTTATCCGAGGACGTGAGGGAGTGGAAGCGGGAAGTGTGTCGGAGTTGCATAACGTACTGCCGGGTGCTCGAAATCGCTAAGCTGGAAATCCTGCCTTGCACGACGTGATAACTACCGCTCCTAAAAAATAAAGTAAAATTTTTTAAACTATGAAAGGCTCACGCGAGTTATATTTTCTCATCACGGCTAGCTGGTGTAAGGTCTGGAAATATATACTATGTACAAGCTCGCAAGAACAGCATTTCCTTAATTGTTTCTTACGTAATACAGAATATAGGCTATAATGTAGAGCTAACCTAATGCATACTACAAGTAGCCTAAGGTTATTTCTTCAGCATGTTGAGATAGACACATAAAATTTCTCTTCAACCATGTCTCTTCATGCACAAAAAATACTTCTTTTTTTTAAAAAAAACTCCTTTGTGCGAGGCGTTTTTCTCTCAAAATATGGGTGACGAGCACGGGTGGCAGCCGGAAACAGTGTGTACTGGAAACTAAAAAAGAAAAATGGAGAGAAGACAACAGATAAAAAATGTAATCAAACTGTCTTTTTTATTTTTATGAGCGAATACGAGACAGAAAGCAAACAGAATCAGACAACATAATCAATGGAGCCAGTGAGCAAGTAGCTAGGGAAGACGAGCAATCCCAAACCAAAGGCGGCCTCTCCCACCATTCCGAATCCAAAGCAGGCCCCAATCTCTCGTTTCCAAACTCTGTGGGAACCTCGCGGACAGACATTCGGTACACGATGCAGCTGCGGCGGCAAGCAACCAACAACCAGGGCTCCAATCGCATCGTTCAAACGGACAAGCGCTCGAATCTGGTTCATCACGGCGCTGCGCTTCTGCCCGCCACTCTCTAGAGAAACACGGCGAATAAGGGGGGGGGGGAGGAAGCAAGAGAAATAAACGCCCCCCCCCCTTCCACTCCCTCCATCCAGTTCGTTAAGGAGAACCTCAGGGATTTTGGGGGTCCCGGCGTGGTCGGGACACGACGAGAGCTCCCAAACAGCGCAGCGCAGAGCCGAGTGCGGGAATCAGGGAAGCAGTGCGCGCGTGGCACATGAGTTCGATGTGCGCTCTTCCGTTCACACAATGCGGTTGAAGCTACAGTGCTCCTTTAACCAGTAGAAGGTTTATCTGCCGTCACGTGATCGTGTTCTTCACCCACGCGCCAACCAAGAGTGGAGTTGGGTGATGCGAGGGAGGCCGTTGATGGGAGCGGTGAGCGCGTGGCTCTCGGTGCATTGTCAGCTTAAGGGTAGTGCATAGCCGCGCCGAGGATAACGCTCCCAAGGATACACGAGTCCAGCCGCCACGTAACGTAACACGAGAGGACAAAGAGAAAAAAAGGAAAAGAGGAACGAAGGTCTGGGGGCGGGTTGGGAGATGGAGCGGAAAAAAAGGAGCGCCAGCTTGTTGGGGAACAAAGTGGATCAGGAAAGCTTCGAGTTCCGCTTCTTTGTGGTTGCGCACCTCGGCTGTTCCATCTTTCTTTTTTTCTCTCTCCCGTCCGGTGTAGTGGTGGCGCCTCGTTAATGCCGACAGCTTCCTTTGAGGGGATTGGTTGATTTCATTGATAGGGCCCGGTTGATTCGACGGCTTTAAGTTCCGCCGGCCGAGTTGTCACGTACGCGCGAGCTCTGTCGTGTCTTGGAGAGAAAAGACGACGATTTGAGGTAGATTTGATTAGGGAAGCTTCTGTCAGGGAAGAGGGAGGGGGTATGCCGGCGATCGGGGTAGAGCTGCACTCGACATTTAAATGAGTGAACCTTCTTTTAACGACAGTGGCTCAACTCAAATGGTGAACCGAAAACGTTCGAACAGCGAAAATGCCGAATGAGGCAAAACGGGGTCTTCCCCACGTTGGGCACCAAACGTAGAGGCTATCTCGTAACACAGATGCTCGAAACAACGCGAGGATTTATAGGAGTTAAGCGGGCGAAAAACAAACTTAATCTGGACGTTAAAGAAACAAAACAAAAAAGCACAGCGAGCCAACTTTAGTTACGTGCTAGTATGAAAGGCATCGATAATTAAAATAATATAATAAAAACCAGCTAAAACTTTTGTGTCTCCCGAAACTGCTATAATCCCGTTTCACACTGCGTTCGACCGCAGTCAGCGCTTTCAGTTCCACGGAGTCAATCAAACAGCACCAAAAGTGGATCGTCACGGCGCTCGTCGTCTTTGTGCGTTTTCTATGACCGACTACAGACCAATCACGCACAGTGAATGCGGCGTGATCCCGCACTTTGGTCTTTCCGTGATTGGTTTAGCCGGCGATAGTGGATGCTCAGAGGCGACGCGCACCGTGACGATGCACTTTTGGTGCTGTCTGATTGGCTTTATGGAATCGTAGCGTCGGTTGCGGCCAGACTCTCTCACTACCGAGCCGACATACAAACAAACGAAGGATATGGCCATTTTCACGCTCAGTAGAGCGTCTCTGCTGCAACCGCCAGGCCTTTGTCAGCCGTAGGATATGGTCGCGCTCTGCGACACAGCGCCCTCACCGGCCTGCTTGCACGTCGCGACGTTTTCGCTGCCGTCCGACCGACACACCTCCCCATTCTAGTACACCCTACCAACGCCTACGACGAGTGTCTTTGACCGGCTCGTAACTTTTTTCTTATTCTTTTTCGTTCTCTTTTCATTTTCTCAAATTAATTTGTGTTTCCCCTTGATGGTTTCTTGTTCTTCTATCGTTTCTATACTTCGTTTCACCTTATGTTGTACCGCAGCGAAGGCTAGAAGCGCGAGCTCATAGCGTTGGCAGCTGCTCTTAAGTCACGAGAGCTTGTGCCACCGAGATGTGCCCCAGAGCAAGGAGCTCGCGCTTGTACCCTTTCCTGCGGTACATCATAAGGTGAAACAGAGTATAGCACAACTCATTTATGTATCACTGTTTTTTTCTTTATCGTGTGTGCGTTTCAGTTTTGATGCCTTGTCTTCCTCTCTCTTTCACAATGCATAAGTTGGGAATCAGCGCTCTGTGCTCTCTTCGCTTCTTTCTTGCTGGTACGCGAAGGGGTTGGTGGCCGAGCGGGCTACCGTACACCAGTTCGGAGCGCATGGACCAATAGCTCGCGCAGCAGAACCCAGGATCCTGGGTTTAATTCCCACCCCTGTCCGTTTCGATCAGGATGAGCGTCGTACCTGTCGTGTATCTACACCGCGTGGTGCACGTTAAAGACCCCAGGCTAGACGTTGCATTTCGGCACTGGCTAAATTGCTCGTCTACAGCTGAGACACCAGACGCCCACTGAGGCGAGACTAACTTCCGGCTGTAGTAAGCGTGTGTGTGTGCGTGTATAACCACGCAGGCACGCAGGCACCCACCACGCACGCACGCACGCACGCACGCACGCACGCACACAAGCACACAACACACAAACACACATACTGACACGCACGCACGCACACAAACACACACACATTTTTGCTGGTCTGCTGTTTTGATATGTTGTAAATATACAGCGTTCGACTTATATCGTGCTCAGCTACTTAGTCTGGTCTTCTGGTGGTAGATTCTCCTGCAATAGGTTGGAAACGAGATTAGGCGGATCCCAACACGGGCTGTCCAGGCGTCATCGCCCCTAAGAACCCAGGCGCGCAGACGCGGCCAGCAGCAGAAGCCCCCGTCTTCTCCAGTCGGACACTGCTGACAAGCGAAGATTTCTTCCCTGCACCGCGGAGCGAGCAATCACACTGAGCAAACACAGGTGGCCCCGGCAAAACCACCGGCGCCACAAAAGAAGCCAACTACCCTCAGGTTTTCGGTTGACGATGGACCGCTGCGGACCCCACGAGCCATACCAACCAATCCCGCGCTGTGAAGGTATCACGTGACTGTGCTCCCACTTCGTGTCGCTGCGCCCGTCTCGAAGGCCACGGGATATTCATGCTTCATTGGATTGGCTGGTATGACTTGTAGCGTCCGCTACGGTCCATCGTACGGTGAAGGTTTAGCGTGGAGGCCACGATGGGCGGGAGATGGAGGGTAAAAAGGCAGGGTCGGAGGAAGGGAAGGCGACGGTGCGGGGCTCCAGCATAGGCACATGCCCCGGGGTTCCTCATCGGGATGCGCCGTATCTGCCTGACCGCGTTGGAGGCTCCACATCTGAAACTTGCTTCGTCTCGGAGACTTCTTTCGCGTGTTTTGTCTTTCTTGATTTAATTTTTCTTAAGCTTACTGGCTCGGATATGTAGATCACGATTTGACCTTTTTCGCTATGCTGACTTTGCTGATGAGCCATTACGCGTGACGAGGCTGCGTGCGTGTTTTACAGCGAAGCTGTATATGACTAGCAGTGGGATTTTGTTTTCCGTGTCCGTCGACAGAAAACTTACGTGCGCCTTATCACCGTTTGCGTACGCCTTATCATTTATCATGGGGTTTTGACACTTGTTTCAATAAGAAAACCACGGAACAAGTGTCAGAACTACGTGATAGGTTATAAAGCGCGCGCAAACAATGATAAGCACGTAGCGTTACCCGCATGCATTTCACGGTTAAGATTGCGGTTGCATAAGGTGCCGCGTCAACGGCAGAGTACCAAGTGTGGAGTGACGTCACTAGCCCACTATACTAACAATGGTAAGCACGTAGCGCTTCCCGCATGGGTTTTTCGGTATAGATTGGGGTTGCATAGGGTGCCGCGGCCACGGCAGCGTGCACAGTCTTTCATATATTAGAAAGTTTTGGTTTAGAGCATTCCCTTTTTTTTTCGTCGATCATTTAGAATAGACGCTTTTGCTGTTTACAAACATGAACTGCCGCTTGCGTCCCAAGCATTTCCGGTCGTACCGTCTTTGCAAGCCTGTGGAGCTTGCCTCACCTGATTCTACAATGCGTTAATGCTACACGGACAAAATGTTGGAGATTTAACGAGGACCTTTGGCTGTACAATATTACATCTTGGAGGAGGCAAGTTGGTTTACAAAAATACTCGAAACATTTTAACAGCTCTCGGACTCTTCATTCTTTTGGCGTTCACCTCGAGAATTAGTGGTTAAATGTTTCATCGACATTTTAAGGGCGGTTTTTGAGGTGACCTTTGTTCATTCTTTTCATAAACCGGTAAGTTCTCTGGCACGTCAAAGACTGGAGCACCACCTGGTGCCGTTTGCCATACAAAGGGTCTATAGTGCAGTGGGCAGTCGCTGCAGGTGATACCAAAGCTTCGCTGTCCAACCACGTTCACAGCGATGACTGGAGACCTGATTTTTTTATTGTCGTTTTCCCCCTCATATATTGCGAATTACTTTGCTGAGTTTGTCAGCCCAAATCCTAGGTTTGTGGCAAGTCGATATCAAATCAATTCACGTTCCGGTTCAGAGAGGCAATTCGTAACCAGGCAAACATATTTCTTTAGATAAAAAAAAAACTCAACAAGATAAGCGGCGCCGGATTGCCGTTAACCTGCGACCACATGACCAAACGACAGTACACTGTCCGTTCATTTCGAAGTCAGTAAGGGGGCGCGGAGAGTCCAGGATCCTTGGCGGTTGCAGCGAAAACTATAATGTTCACCTCCCCTCCCCCTCCCTCCCCTCCCCAGTAATCCGGCTGAAGCTTTCTGTAGAGTTTATGTTTATTGAAGGACGAGGACGTCCACCATCGCCGAGGTGCCTGCTTGCTGTTTCGTAAGAATCATGGAAAAATGAAGAGGGAATTGGAGATGATATTGTCACGAATGACAGTTGATGAGGCGACGAACGAACAAACAGAAACTACAGAGTTTAATGGGGTGAACTTGAGCCCAAAGCAAAATGAAAGAAGGCAAACGTCGCAGACGGCGTAACAGCAGGATCGAGCGCTGGGGCGAGACTGACTCCGGCTCGCCACGCAGAGCTTTTATGAACACGCGTGGGCTTTTGAAACAATCGGCGTAGAAGTTCCGGCGCGTAGAACATTCGGACCTCGAACAAGCAACAGGGTTCTCGAATTTACCAGAACGCGACATTTACAGAAATAACAAAAAGGTATTTCGGCTCCCAGGAATCGAACTTCGGCCCTTTGCGTGGCAGCCAAGCACGACAACCATTCGGTCACGGACACGCTCGGCCGGAGACGCGCGTGGCAATACAAAGCAGAGAAATAATGAAAAAGATTGAGATGGGCAGCTTAGTTGAATATATGATAGATACGAATTTGAAAGAGAGAAGGAGAGAAAGAGGTAGGGGGAGGGAGAGAGAGAGAGAGGGACTCATATCGCTTTCAGAACTCTACCCCAAACAAGACACAACCTAAGGGTAGTGATATCAGTCGATAATCTCGTTTTTTAGCGACTTTCTCGCAGATTTCGCCGGCGGATGCTCTTCTACAGCTGAAGCACGAAGAACTCATGCATAACTTAATTAATTCAACACTTTGATGCTTCCGTGCTTAAAGAACCCATAAAAAATGTTTTTTTTACACAATCTGGTTGGGACACGTGCGTCAAAAAATAAGCGTTACGCGCAAAAAGAAATTAGAGCAATATTGAACGGCGAGAGATTTATTGTGAAATTCTGCGCGCGAAGTCCATGACGTCCCGGGTCATTTCGGAATGATCATCTCGGTCGTGAAGGCGAAGCCGCTCCACCTCTCCTCCACGCGCCCTAAATGCCGGGAGAGAAAACAAGTGGAAAAGAGGTGACTCTAAATCGCGTCTCGCCGTCAAAATGGCTCTAAAAAAATATTTTTTCGCGTAAACGTTTTTTTGTTTGACACGCGTGTCCCAATTAAATTGTTTAAAAAAATATTTCTTTCTTTTCAGGGGCCCTTTAGGGTATCCTGTGGTGATTTTATTTGGGATGAGTAAACTGTGCAGTGATGGAGTACCTTTTACCTTTTCCATGATCATGATGTTTCGAGCCTGCTTGGCGTGCCAGTGAGTTGACTCTATGAAGGGATTTTGTGGAGTAAGCCGAATTGAGGCTTGTATTCTTTTCACTATAAGTCGATACGCCGGAGCGTAGTCAACGCTAGGAGTGGACGAGCCAATGAGACAATGCTGAAAGCGTGACGTTACTAAGTTCATTCCTTTCTTTGATCCGTTACTGCCTTCTATTTCAAGCAGAAAGTGCGCCGTGATGTTGCGGTGTTAGCCCGCTATTGTGCGGGGATTCTATAGCTTCCAAAGGGGGGCAGACTGTCGTAAAAGGGCTACGTATTCTCGAACAACCATAACATGCAGATTTAGAGAAGTATATAGGTCTACTCTCAAATCGGTATATAGGTCTACTTTCAAATTGTAAAAGCAAAAGAAACCAAACATTTTTTTCCTTTTTGGAATGGTGAGGGAAGACGGGAAAGCTGACACAGCTATTTCGTCGTCCCGTGCCTGGGGAAAGTAAGGGAACAAAGCAAAGTGGTTGTTAGGGGAAGGTTACCGTGAGCTTGCCACTTGGGCTGCAACAATGGCGCTCCGCTCCCGCTGCAGCTCGGGGTCCCCGAGGAGCTGGGTCCCGTGATTTCATTAGCTGGGAATAGCGGGCGCTCGGTGAGCTTCGCTCCGCTGCAGACACCGTGCGATGGACGAACCGAGGGTCGAGTATCGGGGTGAAGCCGACCCTCTTCCTAGGCGCGTATATGCCCGCGTCTAAAAACGTTGAGATGTGCGATGCTGGCCGCTGTTGAACGGGACGCACCATGAGGCTGGTATACGGATGGTGCGAGCGACGGCAACACCACCTAGAATAGTCGAAGCCTGCGCACCTAAATTCATGACGCAATTGCAGTGACATCGAGGTGGCGCAAGCTACCGCCCGTTACAAAGGGTATAGCCAGTAACATCCATTCATCCATCACATCCGCTCATCCATCCATGGACAGGAGCGCTGCTTCAGCGTTCGGCTGGGCCTCGTGTCCAATCATCGCGTCTGGGGACGCTCGGCGTCGGACTTTGTTCCATTGCTGGGTCGGTGCTTTCCGAGTGAAATGACGCACCATGGAGGAAGAGGAGAATGTTTGCGGGCCTTGAGTATTTTAGGTGGTGTCGGTGAAGGACGGTTCACACATGCGGCGCGCAGCGCTGACGTATGACGCAAGGCTAGCTTTGCGTGAAATTATGTACGCAAAAAAAAAGAAAAAGAAAAAACAAGTCACATGCAGCGGAGAATTAATACAGCTCTGATACAGTCGCCAAGTCAACGCTGTGCGTATAGCGCTGTGTTAGCGCTGTGGTGTATGTGTGAACAGGCCTTGAAAACGGCTATATGGTCGCGCGCTCGACAATACCGGACGTCTTAGGCTGGTTCGTAGTGGTTCCCGGACGTTGTCTCGTATGAGGCTCGCGAAGCTTAACTTTATTGAAACTGAAGACCACGAACGAAAATTTGGGTATTGTCGTCGGATACGGCCCTGCGTATTGGATTAACGATTTCTATTTCAACTCCTTTCTTTTGCGCCTGCAATAAAAAAAAATATTGTGTGTCTACATTTCTGCAAATCACTTGTGAGTGCCATCCACTGCGTTCTCGGCGAATGATGAGAATGGAAATATGTTTAGACCTAAGAAAACAGTGTGCGGTGTTTACACTGTGAAGGTCGTAGGTACGTGAAACGTCATACTCACTGCCACATTGCAGAATGTAGTTTTAAAATCACATTTTCGGCTTTTCTTCGCCGAGTCTTTTGTAGACAACTCCGATTGGCTCTCCATGTGCGCTGAGTGAAAGTAGACGCATGAAAATGTTTACCGGTGTACGTTGCAACGAGAAGTAGCACAAATCGTTATTTTCTAAATGATCGCTTTTGAGCCCTTCATTCGTTGTACCCATAACAGACTGCGACAATTTAGCAGTACGCTTTGCAGGAAAGTGTCAAACTACTAATGTTGGGGAAGTACGACGTTCGTTTTTCACTATTCTATGCACCGACGTGGTAACGATTCCTTAGACAGAGAAAAACTAAAGCAGAGGAGGAGATGACAGTGTGCGGTGACGTTCAGAGCGCCTAGCTCGATTGGAAGTATTAGGGGTAGATTCAAAGGCTAGCGCTGCCCTTGCCTCTGCCCACTCTTCCGTCCAATAAAAAAAAATAAGAGAGAAAAATTGAACGCTAGACTTTGTGTTAGAAGCTCACAGGGAACACTGGGTTGAAAGACAAAATCAGCTAGCCTTTTCTAATACCCACTATCCTTCCAATTAGAGCTCGGAGCTCTGAAGTGACTGCGCTCGCATC